>LKNJ01006485.1:22770-33658 GCA_002120245.1 Maccullochella peelii
TTTTTTTTTTTTTTTTTTTTTTTTAAACATATCCTGACCTGAGAGGAAACAAATCAACACTTTTGGTTTTTTTAAATCAAGATTTGTGAAAATGCAGAATATGTTTGGAAAAACGATACATACAGAGTCAGTTTTTGGTATTGTTAGCCAACCGCAGTATCTGGCCCTCACATTGAAATGCAATTATAATAAAGAACATGAAGGAAGTGATCAGCAGTAGCATTATGCAGCAATGTCAGCTCACCACAGCAAATGAATGGAGCAGAACAGAAAACTGAATTTAATGTGGTTCGGTCACTTCTGGCCGATATCCAATCCACTTAACCCTTTGAACTCTGCAATAGAAATGGTCCGCCAGTGCTTACATTATTATTTTTTGCTTATTGTGATGTATTTTCATGTATCTTCACATGCTCCATATCCCTAAAATCTGTACAACCTAAGCTAAATGTTATGTAAGTTGTTGATAAAAGTATTGAAATTGTGTCATAAAAAAAAAAAAAAAAAACATGAAAATCTGACATGTGTTTTCATCAAATTTTATTAAATAAACACAAAACATTTGATCCAAAACAATTCTGAATGTTGTAGCGGCATTGGCACTTAAACAGGGAGTGCCAGTCAGTCAGGTCTGACAAATAATAATTAAATAGAAAACAAAAAAGTCTGTCAAACCATACAAACCAATAAAGCAGTGGCCAATAGCAATGAAATATATTCAAAAACCAACACTGCAACACCACACAAATAAACCACAGCTCAATTTAATTTTCCCCAGATGTGTATTGAATCAACCAAGACAGCAAAATTGGTAGGTGTGTGAGGGAGTGCGTGGGTCTCGTTTCAGTCTCAGTTCAACCCACTTGATCCGGTTCGCTTTTTCCCCGCAATCCCCACAGTTCAGTTCCAATCCAGTACACAACCAATCAAAAAGAAAGATAACTCAAAACTCCGCTCCGGGTTTTAACGCGGATACCCACAAAGCAAATCAAATCAAATCAGGAAATCCCAAAAACAAATAACAACGTCGATTTCGTAGTTCCGTTAACAGGGATTATTTACATGGCTACACCAGGTACTCACTGTACCGTCGTGTAGGCAATCATAACCTCCGTCAGGTTTGTCAGGTTTGTCAGATTGACGACGTCGTCCGTAGCTCCGCAAGGACCGGCAACTCCAGGAGAAACTCCGACGGAATTTATAAAACCACTAGATGTTCCTACTTCGGACCCGGCCTTTCAAGACAACTAGTTACCACGAGGCTCCACAACGCGGACTTTGGCACGCGATCGGCTCCCAGGTAACGGACATATCTCCTCCACTCACTCCGGCGGCTCTGACATTTTTCTACACGCTTTTTTCTCGGTCCACCACACGCTCGTCTCTCTTTTTGGGGATTTGTCATTCCATTATCATATATTGTTTTGGGCGTTAACTGTGGGGAACGTGACTGAAAACTTGACAGGTGGTTGGTGATCACACTGACAGCTGACCGCTACACTCCACGTGACTGAAGGCTTGACAGGTGGTTGGTGATCACACTGACAGCTGACCGCTACAATGTATCGAATGGTCTACAAAATTTATTTTGCTGACTTGAGAGTGAAAGACAGTTTTAGCTACATGACAGTACATAAACACACCACTCCTCTATGTGGAACTCACATGTGTGCTATCATTAGATGATTAGGGCTGGAAAACCTGCAGACAGCAAATATCATAAGGCCCTCAGACGTGAAGACGATTACCCTTTGTACAGAATGATTGTTGTAGAGGTACCAGTTTGAGCCAGAGGAGTCAGAGTGAGGCAGCCAATGCAGTGAATGAACCTATTTGTGTTGCAAGCCATCCTAATTTCAGTGTTCTCATGCAGGTACACATTAAAAATGACAAAGTTGTGCATCCCTCCTAGCTACAATGTTTCAGTCAGAAACATGGTGTGCTTCAGGGAGCAGAGTCTGTCCAATATGGAATACATAGAAGGAATGTATATCTGCGTCATGGAAATTAGTCCAAGGATAAAAGATTTTATGAGCAAAATCATAATTCCAGTGAGTTATAAATGTGGATGTGTATTGTGGCAGGTGAAGAACTACATTTTAAGGTGGGTGTATCACCTGAACATAACTTTTGGAAAATGTAAACAAATATTTCAAAAGCTAAAATATGGCTGCATGCTTTGGGAAGTGACAGAAGGTGAGTAGATAGCAGTTATTTGAGTTAAACATGCAAAACCGCTGGTATGTTCCTTTTAACTTGTGTTTCCTGCTGCTCAGACCAACTTGATGGCAGATGATCACACACCTCTCCAAAATCCTGCTTACTTTACACACAGCTAGCACAAAGTGAATACCTTCATTATTTAAATCTTCCAGCACACCAGGATTTAAGAATAATAGAACTTTTGTGCTTTTATAAACGCTAACTAGCAAATCTCCAAAGCCCATTTTGTATTTGTTGGTCTAATCATATACAGACTGTTAAGAACTTATATCTTGCATATGGACTTATTTATATTTACTGGACTTTAAAGACATAAATGTGGTTTTTCAGATATGCAGAGGAGCAGAGTTTAAATGTATTAGTTAGCCTATATTAATTGTTTGCACTATAACTGGCAGTGCAGGTAGCCTATGTCAGCAGCTGCACCACCAATATACATTAGTGGTCTGTTCATTCTACCATTAACAACATATTTGGGTGATGTATATATTTGGAGTGTTGTCTATTTGTATCTTGGTACTTCAGGTGCTTCACAGAGGTCTCTCTCAGAGATCTCAGCTTCTCTCCCCATTTCACTTGTTAATCGTTTAAAGGGGACGTGAGGAGCTCATGTGATTTGTTATTACTGAAGCTCACCCCAACTCCACCTGTTGGTTATGTATTCCTCCTACTAATAATGTATTCAGCTTCTCTTCCACGTTGCATTTAGCTGCGCCTGATTTGCGCCAACACCTATGGTCACCAAAGTCACGCCCATGTGTATTTGCACCTGGAGATTTAGCTTGCGTCTACGTTTGCACCCTGTTTCAGAAAAATAGGCCTGTGTGTTTCCTTCCTTTCAGACAAACATTCATCTAACTTACACTACGAAAATCTACTCGCAGAGACTTGACACCTGCTGGAGTTTATAATCCATCACTTTGGACACTTCACCCACCTCCACAACCATCAAACAACCCAAAGAAAGTTAGCTTACAATGATATGAAAAAGCAAAGCAAATCCTCACATTTGAAGCAGGGAACCGCCAATATTTGGTAATCATACTTGATAACCGACTCAAACCATTCATTGTTGTGCAAAAATTATTACACAATAATTTTCATCAACTAACTGATTTAACTGTTTCAGCACTGCAAGTAAGAGATTAGAGACTATTGCCTTGGAAATTGCTGAAGCTGTGATGCTTCACATTATCAATCCAGACAGGTTCAAGGTTCAAGGTTTCTTTATTAGTACCCAAGGGTAAATTTGTTGTGCAGACAGGAGTTTCAGCAATCCAAAGTAAAAGCAATACATTACAGTAGCGCAAAATTCACAAGTTGACAAGACAGTCAGCATTTCTCCTGCTTTTTATTTTGTCCTCCTACAGTAGACAAGTTGGCCTATAGTTTTTATTATGAAAAGCCTTAACAAATGTAAATCTGGCGATTCCACTAACCTTAGAAATTTTAAAAGCAACCCACAGGCCTGTTTTGTGACACATTTGGAATAATTATCTGCAAACCTTTTAATTCTCTACCTAAACACCAGGCTGAGACTAACTTGTCTCCTACTGTATCTTTACTTTCTTCTAATTTTCATTTACAACAGTCTGTTTCTAAGGGCGTTTCCACATGTAAAGTTTGTTCTCTTATCGAATCAGTTGATGAGTTTGTAAACTTCCAGCGTTTTCCCCTTGGTTCGGTTTCCTTTCCCACAGAGAAAAATCCAAGCGAATCAAAATGCATCAATACAAACCACATGAGAACGTTAACTACGCCTATTGGTCAGCTGTATCTGGGGCGCAAGCAAGAAAGTAAATACAGGAAGAGGGTCCTCTGTTCTGGACTAGTGCATATTTCTGTGAGAGAAACGTTGCAATGCAATTTAACATGGAGAAACAGCACAGTTGGCATTTGCCCTTGACCGTCTTAATTATCTGGGCAATATGCAGGCAAAACTATACAAACAGGTTATGTGTGAAAACACCCTTAAACACAGACTGCCTCTGCAGACATTTATGGGGCCAGTTTCCCAGAAAGAAAATCAGACGATTCCTAGACTAAAACAAAAGCCAATGAAGATAGTAACAGAAAAATGTCCTTGGTCTAGCACTAGGCCCAATTCCTTTTCTGGGCATCAGTCCTCTGTGTTTTATTTTGGGCATCTAAATGTAGCCTCATATTCCATCCCTTATGTTTTTGAATTCCTGCAGTAACATACATGTTGTGGAGGGGACACACTGTTGGCTTGTTGCTGACACAGCTGAAGTGATTAGATGACTTTATGACCAATTTATGTAATTAATTAAGTAATTTGGTTGTATTTGTGTAAAATGTACAGGGATCAGAGTCACTTCAACAACAATCAGTTTTGTCTTATGCATACATGAAAACTGATAACAATATGGCAGCATAGTTGTACCCCTGGGAACTGTGTGGTGCAGATGAAAAAAGTCATGGATTCAAAAGTAAAATATCATTCACCTGCATCAGTAACTAAAGCTTGATACATCCCACATTTTTCAAAAGCGCTGCCTGTGATTTTCAGAACAGATTACAAAATGATATACAGAGTAGTAGCTATTTCATTGAGGAAAGAGGATGTGTTATATTTCTGAAAAGCACTGAATTTAAAATGTATTGGAGTTGAAAGTGTGAAAATCATTTCAAGTCCTGTATGCGATTTTTATAATACGGACTTGGAACATATCTGGTAGCTTCACAATAAACTTGACATGTTTTACAGCATATACAGGAGAACATACACCCCACTGTGACATTATCGGCAGCTACCATCAGTTTACCACAAAGGCACCAGAGGCCTATACAGTATTACTACTACAGGGGGCATAACTTAGGCCGAAAAGGAGGACTGAGGTGCCTAGATGTGGTTTTGGAGATTTTAATGAAGTGCACAACATGATAATGTAACTCAAAGTGCTCATACAACACACACAACACAGACAGTTCGCATTACCACTCAGCAAGGACTTGTCTGTATTTTTATGCTTAATTAGATTTCATGATGTTTTTGCTTTATATGATCCCACGATGCTGCCCATTTAAAATATCTCTCCCATTAACCACTACTTGGATCATATCTGGCCAATTTCAGCTTCAGCAACAATACTTTCAACTTAATCAGATGCTGGCTATGGAGATTTTGGCCAGACTTTGCTTTTGGTGACAGAAAAAGCCCCCAAAAGTAAGTATTTAGGACATTAAACATTTCTCTCTGTTTCCAGCTATGCCATACTGGATATTTAGTCTACAATTTCATTTCAGTCATTATGCCTCAACTAAACACAGTCTAGAAAACAATTCAACAGCAAATAATTCTCAAAGAAAACTATAACAGAGTATTTCATGTTGAACAATACTGTAGTACAGTTGAATAAGCTATATAAAAGTGCAATAATGTATACAGGCTGAAAAGTAAAAGCTGCTCTGTTTTTTATTTATGACACATCATGTTTGAGTGGCCACTCCTTGAAAAAAATACAGTGTTCAAATCTCATGTTCTGGGGTTCTGGGGCACAGCTGCTGTTTGATTCCTTTGCCCTGGGTGGCACAGAGAGAACAGCAGTGACGAAGAAATGGAGTGTTTGCGCTGCTGCTGCTGGAGATCAGCTTGTCAGCGATGATCTAACTACAGCAGGCAGCTGGGAAGCAAATGTTAAACGTTCCCTCCTCTCCATATCCCTCAAGGATTTTCCCACCTCAGACTTGTTTGGCTGATAAGCTGGTGCCATAAGCTCATCAAGGTCAGCAGTTGTCTAGCCCCACCCCAGTATTTACATAGTGTGTCCCTCAGAAGAGCCTGAGCTCGAGGAGTGGTGGTGGGCACCCTTTTGAGCTGAGCGCCCTCCCTTTTTCCTGTGGGAGACCAGCAGTGTTGATATACTGGGGGATGCAGTTGATGCTGACATCTGCTGGTGGAAAGGTGAAGTGCATTCTGTCTAGTAGAATCTGTTGAATGGTGGAGTTAGCATGTTAAAGCTCATTTCAGCAGATTATTGTTTACTGCAGGTGCAAAGCAGTACTTTTACTACTACCACTATACTTAAGTATTGTTTTTTATTTCCATTGTGACAAACTTTATACTGTATGCTGCTACAATCCAGAGAAAAATATTCTACACTTTAGTTAACTACATTTACTTGACAGTAGTAGCCTAATTGTTTCCCCAGCTGGTACACACTGTACATTTATAGGGCGACCACTTGTTACCCTTCTTCATTTCATGTACTGATTAAAACTGAAGTGCTGTTTTGTTCAGACATCCATGAATAAAGGCAGCTTAAATGTATTCAATGTAGACATGGGGGGAGTTTTGTACTTTGGGGGGTAATATAGCTTCACCAGAGAGATTATTTTTGCATCTGGCCGGGGGCCTTTGTTAAATACCACACCACCATGCGGTGGGCCTCACGAGACCCAAAAGAGGTAGAAAGCCAACACTGGCAGCAGCCTGATGCTCCACCAATTAACCAGCAAGTGTTAGGCATATTGAAACACAGGGCTGAGACTCGTGGCAATAGAACAGGATCTAACCCCTGACCCACTTATATTAAAGCTAAAATTTGGACCCACCCTGACTCAGGCTCTAGGTCAGATCTCAGTTACTAGGCATCAAGTGGATCTGAAGACCCATATATCCATCTATCCATTTTCCACCACTTATCCAGGGCCAGGTTGTGGTGGCAGCAGGGCAGGCAAGGTAGTCCAGATATCCCTCTACCTAGAAACGTCTTCCAGTTCCTCCTGGGGTATCCCGAGGCATTCCCAAGCCGAATGAGATAAAATAAATAATAAAATCTCTCCAGTGTGTTCTGGGTCAACCCGGGGTCTCGTACCAGCTGGACATGCCCGGAAACTTCAGAGAAGGCACTGAAGCCTCTAACCTGTTCACACACTCTTTGGGTGAGTCAGCTAAATGATGGATATGCAAAATATAGAAGAACTAGAATACTGTCATCGAAGCTGATGTGGGAAAGATTTTTCCTCTGGTGAGAAGTCACTAATCACCATCAGCAGAGCCTTTGATTTCCTTCCCCACGGGGCCTTCATATTACTGTGACAACCTCAGACACATTCACTGTAATAGGGGTAAAAGACAACTCTTTATCTCTAACCTTGGGGTGGTGTTGAAAGAGAATTTGCATAATAATATGCAGATGTGCAGAGTGAATCTGCGTTTTGTTCTCTGTTTCATCTCAGCCGTGAAAAGCCATCTTCAAAATGACTGCTTCCCCAAATCAGCTCTATGTTCCTGCCTTTTTCTCATGCAGCCGAAGAAGCAAGGGGATCATTAGACATCAGTATCTGTTTGTCCTCGCTGTCACCATTTGATCATCTCCCCCTCCTCTTCCCCCTTATCTTCCTCTTTTTCCCCATCCCCTAAAATAACCTTGTGACTTGTAGCGTACCCTCATCTCCTCATGAGGCTGCTTTCAATTTGCCTCACAATCAAAGTCTCAATCTCTTTGTATGCAATCACAGCCTTTTCCCAAAATACTGGAGGTTATACTGATGCTAATCAGGTCATCATTTACAAAACAAGGTAAATACCAACATCAGTGCTAAACTGGGTTTTGTTGACAACGGGAAGGATACAGTATAAATACTTTATATGGTGGGAATGTTGGTGTGATCCAACCAACCTCAGGAAAGTTAAGACGGAGACGAGTAGTTCATCACAAAAGTAATGTTTTGTCATAATTTACTATTGCGATCCTGTCTCCTACAAAATACTTATGTACAACTAATTTGCTCTGTTAAATACAGTTTGGAGGAAACATAATGTTTGCTTTGGTTTTGCCTACAATCGATAAAGGCAAAAGTGTACAGTTGCTGCTGTCCTGATGTCAATGGGAAGCTTGTTCCACTATTGTGGAGTCAGGACAGTAAACAGGGAGCAAGCAAGCCAACTGGCAGTAGCAGAACGTAGAAGATGAGTTGGGGTGTACGGTTTGACCATGTCCTGGATGAAGGATGGGCCTGCGCCATTGGCAGCACGGTGGGCAAATACCAGTGTCTTGAATCGGATTCAAGCGGCCACCAGTAGCCAGTGCAGGGTGCGGAAGAGCAGTGTAGTATAGGAGAACCTGGGTAGGTTGAAGACCAGCCAAGCTGCTGCTTTCTGAAGAAGTTGCAGAGGTTGGGTGGCACATGCAGGCACACCAGCCAGGAGCGAGTTGCAGTAGTCCAGGCAGAAGATGACAAGAGCCTGGACCAGAACCTGCACCACCTCCGGGGTGAGGAACAGACATATCTTCCTGATGTTGTGGAGGATGAATTTGCTTGAGAGGGTCGTCGTAGTGATGTTGGCAGCAAAGGAGAGTTGGTCATCCAGTTTCACACCCAGGTTCCTTGCAGTCTAAGCCACAGAGTTCTCAATTGTAATGGAGAGGTCATGAACGGGAGATGCCCTCCCTGGAAAGAAGAACAGTGGAACTGTGGAACCGTCACCCCCTGTGACAAGGTGTTGGGTGTGTGTGTGTGGAGCATGTGGGGTGGATAAGATTAGAGAGGTTACAGCAATGTTGTGAGCAGGTGCGTGGTCTATAGTAGATACGAGAAGAGTGGTATACAGGAATGGAAAGTAAACACATATTAGATAAGGAAAAGCAGGTATATAGAAAAAGCGAAAAGTTACAATGTTAACCCATCTTGTCCTCCCACGAAGGACTCCTGCGAAAGACTCCTCTGTCTCAATTAGCTGCAGAAGTGCTTACCACACCCCCTGTTAATTAGCAGTACAATGCCCCTTACTGGCGATGGCCTGTCAATAGAAACTCATTTCCACTGACCGCTCAACAAACAGTTTATACAGATCAGGGAAGAGGTGTGATTTCAAAAAATCCTAAAAGCTTTAGGAATGAGGTCTCTTAACCCGTCACTGGTTTCAGATTAGTTCAACACAACCCTATGTGTAGTTAACTCTTGCTTGCGCAAACCCTAGACCAAAATAGAATATAATTTATTTACCAAGAATATAATAATAGCTTTGATAATTACGTGACACACAGTCCAGTTTACTAATAACAATGGTTTAAAATTCAATAAAACAGAAAAAAGCCGGAGCAGTAGACTAACTGGATTATAGTCAAGTGAAACCACAAGAACAGTGCACAATTAGACTAAATTATTTGTTGACCAACACAGCAGATAGAGCATAGTCAAGCAGAATGCCTATTTGAAAAGTAAGTGTACTCTAAACACAGCTGAATATACCGTATCCATAAATAACGTACTAACTGACACATTCTCCAGTCGGGATTTATTTGTGGTTTGGTCCAAATCCAGACCTTTCAATACTTAACAGCTCTCCAACCAAAACACACTGTGGGTGCTCCTTACTGTTTCTAAGAGCCCTAACAATCAATTTTAAAGATATTCATCTTTATATTTACGTTCTGACATGACTTTGGTTTGGGCTTAAGGATGAAGCCTGGTTGTGGAAGGCCTTAGAACTGACAGTGCACCAACATCACTTCCTTTACAACCAGGTCACAGAGAGTTCTTTAGAAAACATCATTCTAGCACTTGGGAAATTGACAGGCATGCAATGCACGTGAAGGGGAAAAATATATGTTGACAAAATGTCCCAGTAACACACAGCATTAGCTTTATAAGCAGATACTAGTGTGAGGAAGAGCCACTAGATTTAAGGAGCAGTTTGTGCTCCACAAAACCAATATATGCTCTTTAACAATTAACAACTTAACAATTAACATACTGGTTATAGGAACAGCACTGAATGAACAGTTGAGCCACTTACCAAAGGCCGTAATATATCAAGTTCATCTCTACATGTTTATTTGCTGCATTTTGATAAAGCTTTACTACATGTTTACATGGGGCGTTTTAAACCAGTTTTAACTCTCTACATTTGAGACACCCAAACCTGAACCACCCCCTCCCAACCGTGCCCTCAGGCCTAAGCCGGGCCCTTCATGCATTTTTCATGTGAGTTAAGTAAGCTACATTTAATTTCCCAATCATCTGTTGGCATGGCTTGTAATGAGATGCTAATAGTGGAGAAGCCTGAACTCCCTGACAGGATAAGGAGAGTGAGGAGTAGGGAGGGAGAAAAACAGCAAGAGGAGAGACATTTAAGTCCAAAGATAAGGAACAATCTCTATCACCCAGCACGCTCTCATGTTTTTGGTCTTGTTTGGTTTCTATTGATGTGCATTTTAATTTCTCTCATTCTTTTGTCTTTTAATCTGTCCCATCAGCACAGGACTGGAGAGGGTATTTGGAAAAACAAAAAAGAAGAAAGAAAGAGAGTGTAAGACAGACAGATTTGGAGAACCAGAGTGCATGTGTTTGTGAGTTAATAGTAACTTAGAGTAATAGTTGACAGTAATATGTAATAGTAAATAGTACCAGGATGTAACAAAATGTTCATTAGAGAAGATCTGTCATTCATATGACCAGGCTCTATTACAAAGGCAATCATCATCAAATTACACACACACGCCTTGTAGTGATCTCAATGGGGGGATGTTACCCTAACCCTACCAACAGTAAAGGTGTCACTGGAGACACTTTCCAGCCTTGTCCAGATAACGAAGTAACAACCAGATGCGAGGCTATTTACCTTATTTTCCACGAGAACAAGGGTGACGCCATTGCGTTTGTTTTGTCATCCTACTTCCGGACATTCTACTTCCGA
>LKNJ01006486.1:0-17079 GCA_002120245.1 Maccullochella peelii
CACACACACACACAGAAGATAAAATGTCCATAAAAACACTAAATTACATTTATTAATTTCTACTTTTAAAGTTCAGACATTTATTGTTGTTGGAAAAACACAAATAAACAAAAATGCACACAAATGTCAAAAGAAGTTTATAAAATATTTAAGCGGTAAAATGTAACGTTACTAAAGTAAAGGCTTGGATAGAAATTTGAGGTACTCGTACTTGAAACTCGAGTATTTCCATGTTATTTTATACTCAAAACTATTATTTTACACACAAAACTAATAAAACTAGCAGATACAAAACTCTGCTTACACATCGATGCATCAGTAATAATAATCCAGTAATATAATATTTAACAGTACAACACAGTTTCTGCATTGAGTACTTTTACTTTTGATACTTTGAGTACATTTTGCTAATGTTACCAACATACTTCTACTTCAGATTTTGAATGCAGGACCTTCACTTGTAACTGAGCATTTTTATTTAAGTAAGTGATCTGAATACTTCCTCCACTGCTGTGTTTATTGTAGTATTATTATTAGAAGACTTCAGGACAGTTTTTCTGTAATAAAAGCTGAATTCTGTTTGATTCCATTTTATATTTTTACAAAAACAACACAAAGAAATTCAAACTTGAGGAACAAAGAGAACCTGCAGTCAGTTTGTGTTTCCTGAGCTCTCGACCTTCGTGTGGTTTTCCAGCGATCAAAGCTTCTTAATTAGTGACTTCACCAACGTAAATGATCATCTTCTTAAAATGCAGCTCAGCCACACTTGAGGAAACGCCTGTGAAATGGACAAACCTTCTGCTGCATGTTTGGAAAAACACAAATGCTTATTTTCTGCAACACAAAGGTTCAAATGAAAGACTGAAGCGCCACCTGGTGGACGTCAGACACACTGCACCAATACGAGTCAAACATCTATTTAATAAAACTACTGGGAGGAAAATGTAATATGAGGACATATTCAGGATCTCACTTCTACAGTAAATATTTATAATGTTATATTGCAACTTTATGGTCTTTTATTTCTGTTTGTAGTCCTCAAAAGTCTTTCAAGGACTTTCAAGGCCAGTACAAACTTTGTATTAGAGCCTTATAACACTCTTCTTGGGGCTCTGGATCGTGACCTTAATCCAGTTGTTTATGGTATATTTTTAGCCATGCTAGCTGCATGGCATGAAATGTCTCAACAACTATGTGACTGACTGAAAGTTTCTACAGACATTTGTGGTGCCCAGAGGATAAATTCTTATGGCTTTGGTGATCCTCTGACTTTGCCTGTAGCTCCACCAGCAGGTCAAAATTTGACATATTCTGTGAAATATCTCAATATCTACTTGATGGATTAATTGGCACAAAATTTGGTTCAGACATTCATGTTCCCCAGAGGATGAATCCCAGTAACTTTGTTGTTTCGCTGACTTTTTATCTAGCGCCACAATGAGTTTGACATTTGTTGTTTTGAGTGAAATATCTCAACAACTATTGGATGGATCGCCATGAAACGTGGTTCAGACATTCATGTTCCCCTCAGGATGAACTGTAATAACTTTGATGATTTTCTGACTTTTCTTGTAGCGCCATCATCAGGTCAACATGTTAATTTGTCTTACATGGTTTGGTTTAAATACCCGCAAAAGAAATGACACTTCCATCAGCCCCTGCTCAGAGCTGGCCCTACCCATTAAGCCCTGGTCTCTGGGGGGCCCCCTGGTCTGAATTTTGACAGGACAGTGTTGTCTCAAATCGAACACCGTTGTGCACTTAAAGGAAATGACGACCGCAACATTTGACCTCTTCTTCTTCTTCTTCTTCTTTTTAATGGCGAGTTGCAGCCGGGCGGAGCATTATCGCCAACATCTGACCGCGATTGTCGCCCACCAAAATATCTGCCAGCTTGTTTGCTCACTTGACTTCAATTCAATTTTGTTAAAAATGAATAAAAATTAATGTGCTTTTACTTTTAAATGCGGTGTTCACCGTAACAATCGCAACCGCGGCCGCCATTTTCATAGGTTGGTGCTAAACACTCACTCGACTTTTTGACCGTTATGAGTTCACCATCCGACTACTCACAGTGCATTTTGCCATAATTGTTAGTGTGAATGCACTGATGCACTTTAAATAGCGAGTGTAAGCACGGAAGTGCGCGAATTGAGACACAACTCAAGATGCTAACGTTAGCATTTAGGTCAAAGTACCGCCGTACAGACCTGCTAGCACGGCTGCAGACTCTTAGTCGTGTTAGTATGAGCAGGGTGCCTACACGCACTGTACATCGAATTCAAGGAGTCTTCAATGACATTCAAGGTCTTGTTGAAAGAGTCAAATCTTTCCAATACGTTCAAAACCACCACTTGTGTCTCTTTTTATTTGCTTCTCTCAGTTCACAGACTTCGAAAGATTTAGAAGACATTCCCATCTCAGATTACACGTTCTCGCTCTGCCATTATCAGACTTTATATACGAGTGAAAGTTTGGACTTTCTCAGCAGCTGAACGGTGCTTTCAGGGTCTTTCTAGCAGCTCTGTTTCTGGTGGTGGTGGTGGTGGGGGGTGTAAATAAGCAGATACGGCTGCCCTGTCATTTAGGAGCCCCACCATCATCCTGCGAGACAGCAGGTTTAGGGTTTCAAAAAAAACCCAACAAAACAGTGGGACTAGTCGCTGTAATTGGAGCAGAAGTCACATTCCTGAGCCGGAGAGTTTGAAATAGTCACCAAGATGTCGCTGCTTTGTTGTGCGGATGATGATTAAAAGACGCCACAGCCAGCTGACTTCTCCTTATAATTTGAGGGTCTATTTCTGGGGATGCTGATGGATCAAAAAGTGAAAGTGTGTTCCAGATGTGGGAGCTTCCCTCCACCCTCCACCCTCCTCGAGAGGATGGGTGGAGGGGAGGTTGTGAGCGAGCGGAGGAGAAATTTGGCAAGTGCCCTCGAAAAGAAGCAGAAGCAGAGGAGCTGGTTCAGTTTTAGAGAAGCAGTGGAGGAGCTGAGAGTTCGTCAGGACGAGGATGGAGGTTTTGTTCAGGATGAAGCCTGTCGGGGTCGTTGCGTTGGCGTTGTGTCTCCATCAGATGTCCTTTGCTTCTGCTCAGGTGAGGACAGGTGACACTCTGGTTGTTGAGTCCACAGTGTTTCTACCGAGGCCGGAAGTTTATTTTCTTAGCATCCAAAAGTTTCTTACAGTCTTCTAACAGCAGTGTTCTGTACTCACAATACAGTGGTTCCCATCCTGGGGTGGGGGTCCTGACGAGATACATATGAAGGGTTAAAATTATATTTCTTGTCAAAAATATGTTACAGAAATGTAAAATGTTTATTTTTTCTGATTTTCACCTCTTCAGGCCACTAAAATCCTTTAAAAGAAACAATTGGAGAAGGAAAAATATCACGTTTGGTTAAACTGCTCAGAGTTCACGTCCGTGACCTGTGATGAGACTTTGCTTCGTCTTTAAAGGGCTCAAAAGCCAAAAGCACTTCTGTGTCGGAGGAAAGCCTGAGAAAAGACATGTTAAATACGTGATTTCATTCATTTAATTCAATCTACCAAAGACAATAAGAACAATGTACATATGCTATAATGGACTGATAAAGATCTGATTTTACAGTGCTCTTTGGTTTTTTATATATATATATGGCAATTTAATTTATACATTTACAGTTGCATTTTTGTTTAA
Organism: Maccullochella peelii; assembly: GCA_002120245.1. Taxonomy (NCBI): domain Eukaryota; kingdom Metazoa; phylum Chordata; class Actinopteri; order Centrarchiformes; family Percichthyidae; genus Maccullochella; species Maccullochella peelii. The sequence goes on from LKNJ01006486.1 coordinate 3,682, forward strand.
TTCTGATGGTGTGACACATATATGATATCTGTTTTATGTTGTTGGTTTCTAACTCGTTGCTGCCATCTATCTTGGCAAGGAAACTCTCCAAAAGAGAATTTTATTTTTTAGTTTAGTTACTTTCCCTGTTAAATAAAAACTACATTACATTTTTTTAATGTTAATTAAATAATTGTTCAATAAAGTTATTACTTAATGCAGAGCCAGGACTGAAATAGAGGACATATTATATATTATATTATATAAGTTATATGACGTTTTTATTAGAGCAGCTGATGAACAGTATGTTCAGAGGATGGGATCACTGAAGGGACAAAAAGCAAAGGTTTTTCTGCTAATTTCTGCTGGTACTTTCTAAATATTAACAACTGTTAGAGACCTAAAAATTCATGTATTTTGATTTCAGATAATTGTGATAAATAAGGGGAAAACCTTTCAAATGAAAGGAAGAACTCCAAAAAAACAGTCAAAAAATTGGTAGTTTTTTAAAATGTCGTCTACACAGAATCCATGAAGCTTGAAAATGGTGAATGAACCAGAAATGAATTAAGTTGCAAGTGTCATTAGAAATCTTAATTAAACAAGCAATTAAACAGTTTTAATGAGGTAACTATAACCAGGGTTGTTAGTGTCCTAAAGTTGACATCAGTTTGTTTTACTTTTTAAATTTGAGCTCCGGTTTTCAAAGTTAATTTCTTCTCGAGGTTTCATGAGAAACGTGTCGGTCTTTGAATAATCAGATTGTGCACGCCAAAACTAAAACAAACTTCATTTAAAGCTGGAATATTTATTGTAATCGGATGTTGCTGAATGTCCTGTGAGCTCCAACATGTTGAACTCCAGTTCACGCTCCTCTGTATCCACCACAGAGTCCCAGCCCGTAACAGACCAGAGAAACGCCTCCAAACACACAAACCCAGAGGGTCATTCTGCCGCAGCAGCGTGGTGTCGTGTTGTTTTGAGCGCAGCGTTTTAGCCGTCAGTCGGAGGTCAACGGCGGGCTCGGGTCCAATTTTCACCCAGGTGTTACTGCAGCAGGCTGCCACTCTGAAAACCTCACCTCTATGTATAGACCTCACACCTGAAACACACTGCAGCCTGGAGACAGACTGCTGTCTTCTTCTTTAATAACTGGACACATGCAGACAGTGTGGGAAAGAGTTTCCTCTTCACTAAGACACCAGTTGAACAAGTTTCTTCACGTTATAACGAGGAAATGTGTAGTTTTGGGGAAACTACAGTATGAAGGACATTTACATGTTATATTAATGTATCTTTAAGCAACAGTATGGCATTTTTAGAAATATTTTTATTGGTAGCTTCTCCACAGTCAGCTGAGAAGACGCGCAGAGATACTGTAGGTCCAGGACATGTTTAGCCTAGCTTAGCACAAAGACTGGAAGCAGGGGGAAACTGCTAGCCTAGCGCCATCAAAAGAGAAAAAACTACAGCTTCTAACAACTCCAAGTCCGTCTGTCTGTCTACATTTTGTTTAAAGTTCTTCCGTAAATATATCAGTTTTAATATTCTCCACGAATTACCATCAAAAACACCGTCTGTCCTCGTCCCGTCCACAGGAGTGTCCATCCACCCACGACCTGCTGAACTCGCTGCGGCAGGTGGAGAAGATGCTGGCGGTCCATGAGGCGTCGTACCAGCAGGGTCTGCGCTCGCTCAGGAAGAAGATGAGCGCTCTGCACAACAGCACCATGGCCATCTTTAAGACCGGCGGTGAGAATAAGACTTTAACCTGGTGCAACAGAAGAAGGTTGAGATGTTATATATCTTCACCTGGGATCATCTCACTGACCTTATTGAAAGAGAAAAAAGCCAATGTCAGACAGATAACAAAAAACATCACTTACTCCAATAAACGTAGAAGGGGCGCATTGTAGACTGCAATATAGTGTCTGGCCACCTGTGGCAGCATTGAACGCAATGCTGCTGAGCAACACTCCAGTCAGACAGTGAAGAAGAAGTTATCCGCCGTCTTAGATTTTACATCGATTGTATTTACTTCATCCAAACAATTTCTGTTCCACATTCCTGACATTTCTGACTTTTGGGGGCTTTTACGCGCTCGCTAACTTGGTGTAGACGTCTGCAACGCTTTCTGAAGAAGAAGTTGTTTAGATGAACATATGTATCTCTGTCTGCTCCCAGCATCCTGCCCCAAACCAGAACCCCCCGCTCATGGACGCAGACTGGGCAGGGTGTTTGGCGTCAGACATGAGGTCCACTTCCTGTGCAAGCCTGGCTATGAGCTGATTGGCCCACGGACCCGAGTGTGTCTGGAGTCTCTGAAGTGGAGCGGCCAGCAGCCAATGTGCAGACGTAAGTCCTGATACTGGACCATAAGTATAATACTGAACCTGGTTCAGTAAAAGAAGTTTTCTTACGTCTTGTTTCCTTTTTTCTTTTCAGGCCTCAACATCACCGGCAACTCCCTGGCCTCCTTCTCTCATGCTGCTCCTTCCTCCTCCTCTTCCTCCTCTTCCCTTCCGGTCTCTGCTGCTCTGTCAGCATCCTCCTCCTCCTCCTCCTCAGCATCTTCACCCTCTCCTGTCTCCTCTTCCTCACCCACGTCTTCCCCCCCCTCCGCCTCCGTCCGTCCGTCTCACTGCACCCACTTCCTGGGCTCCACCCGTTGCACCTGTGACGTGGGTTTCACCATATCAGGCCGCGACAACAACATCTGCACAGGTAATAAATATTTCTTATCAATAACTGACTTTGAATAACTTCTACTAACGATCCTGTGATCTGTGTTTAGATATCGACGAGTGTCATCTGTTCCCTCTCGGTCAGCCCGGCCGGCTCTGCGTCCATCAGTGTGTAAACACTCCCGGCAGCTTCCACTGCTTCTGTCCAGCTGGCTACGAACTCGCCAGAGACGGCCGCAGCTGCACAGGTCAGAGGTCAAAGGTCATCCTGTTAGTTAGGGGGCATGTTTGGAGACTTCGTGTTCATAACCCTCACCTCCGTCCTTCTGTGTTCAGACGTCGACGAGTGTGAAAACCGGATGCACAACTGTACAGCAGACCAGGTGTGTGTGAACACCTACGGAGGTTTCCAGTGTGTGACGGTGGAGTGTCCTCATGTGAAAAACGCAACGTACATCAAGACGTCACCGATGTAAGAGCGTACCGCCCCTAATAACCTCCATCCTTCTTCTGATAGTTTTCCTTCTCAGCTGATCATTTCTTTCTGACATTTTATGAGAGGGCTCATCCTTATGTTCCCAGGGTCCTATGTTCCCTAGTTCTATGTTCCCTAGTTCTATGTTCCCAGGGTCCTATGTTCCCAGGGTCCTATGTTCCCTAGTTCTATGTTTCCAGGGTCCAATGTTCCCAGGGTCCTATGTTCCCAGGGTCCTATGTTCCCTAGTTCTATGTTTCCAGGGTCCCATGTTCCCAGGGTCCTATGTTCCCAGGGTCCTATGTTCCCTAGTTCTATGTTCCCAGGGTCCTATGTTCCCTAGTTCTATGTTCCCTAGTTCTATGTTCCCAGGGTCCCATGTTCCCAGGGTCCCATGTTCCCTAGTTCTATGTTCCCTAGTTCTATGTTCCCAGGGTCCCATGTTCCCAGGGTCCTATGTTTCCTAGTTCCATGTTCCCAGGGTCCTATGTTCTCTAGTTCTATGTTCCCAGGGTCCCATGTTCCCAGGGTCCCATGTTCCCAGGGTCCTATGTTCCCTAGTTCTATGTTCCCAGGGTCCTATGTTCCCAGGGTCCTATGTTCCCTAGTTCTATGTTTCCAGGGTCCCATGTTCCCAGGGTCCTATGTTCCCAGGGTCCTATGTTCCCAGGGTCCCATGTTTCCAGGGTCCTATGTTCCCTAGTTCTATGTTCCCAGGGTCCTATGTTCCCTAGTTCTATGTTCCCAGGGTCCTATGTTCCCGGGTCCTATGTTCTCAGGGTCCTGTATCAAAGGGCTATAAGTAAGGGCTAGCTTTGCAGTTCAAATTGCAAAAGAACAAAGAGAGATGGATGTTTCAGATGCAGCTTGAATGGACAGATCCAAAACACTGAGTTTGAATTTGACAACAGTTGGTCACTAAACCTGAAGACACTGTTTGCTAGCTAACCAGCTAGCAGCTAGCAGACTTAACTGCCTTATAATAAAGAGTGAAATCACATCTCAAGAGCACAATGAAACTGCAAACAAAGCAAGCAGAGAAGGAATGAAAACGGGGCAGATGAGACAAAGAAAACCATAAACCTTCTCACCTCAGAAGACAAAGATGAGATTAAATGTAAATGACAGGGACGGCGATGGAGAGAGATTTGAAAACAATGTGTTTTACCTCCATGTCGCCCACTTCCTTTCTCCACCCAACATTTAGCTTCCCTCCTCTAACAGTAGCTGGGCTGAGAGTCAGACTGAGGTTTGGCCTCAGACGCCCTGCCGGGGTTTTTTAGGCTCCAGTCAGCTGATCCGCTGATGGCGGTCGAGAGGCGTGAAACATGTTTATGGCAGCGGGCGGGAACTAAACGTGTTTACCAAAGTGATTTCTTCCCACTGCTGAATCATGATTGTATTTTTTAGTTGCAGGGGGGGCAGTGTTGTGGTGTACAGACTCCCCAGGGGGGCATCTCTACCACATGCAGGGTTGGCTTTAGGTTAAGGGTTAGATGTTGTGCAAAAATAAAGTCAGGAAGTGTCTTTGTTACGACAGTTAAAAGCTGCTTATTAAAGATTTAAAAACAAAGAGCAGAACAAATGGCACTGAGGGGCCAAAGCGCCTTCGTCTTTAGTTTGACTGAAGAGCAAATTTTCACTTTCCACGCCTGCAGAGCCTTAACACAAGTGCAGATACGCAGTAAACACACATCATGTGCGTGTGCACTCTTGGTGTTCGTGTCCCTTTTGGAGAATATTAGGCCCTTAAAACAGGGAGACAATAATTTGTTCAAAATCACTCAGGGATTCGGTTTGATTTGATTCTAAATTGGGCACGGCTAAACAAGCATAGAGTCTCTGGAGAACTACAGCGAGAGGAGGAGGAGGAGGAGGAGGAAGAAGAAATTCCAGCCACTTAGACCCCAACCACAAATCCTTGGAAATGAGAATAAAGATTTTGCTGGCTGACCTCCAACCTATGATATTGCTTTGCTAGATAATACAACCCTCCAGCTTTCAGCAGGTTGCAGCCAATCGTATGAAACTGGATAAATGCGTGTACATGCCGCCGAGTGCAGGATGAGTCATCAACGTTATTAAAACCTGGAAGTGAAAAGAAAAACTTTGATGTGTGAATTTGAGCAAACGCTTTTTTTGACATAAAGTACATTTGGCATGTTTGCACGATTTAATAATTAATTCTCTGGATTTAGCATCACTTATCACCTTCATGCCACTACTCCTGTCTTGCGTTTACCCTTCACACTCCCACTGTGGATCATTGGAGTTAAAAGAGTTTTATTTTGAGATATGTGGATATACTTTGATGTGTTATCTTTGAGATCCCTTAAACGTATTTATAAAGGACGGTTTCGCTGTAAAACCTTTGAGACTGTGGACGTCAACCAGCTCATGAAAACCTTCTGGGCTCTGGAGCGAGCCATAAATGTCTTCTTCTTTTCTTCAAACTTGACTGAACAGCACTCTACAAGAGGACAAAATGTATAATATGATTTTAAAAATGACTAAATTGTGAGTAAGTTATTACGAAAACGACATGGGAGCTGTAGTTTTATTAATGCTAACAAATTAACCGTTGGTGAACTTTGCTTTGAAACAATTGAGAGCAAGGCTCTCACTCACAATGGTGCCCTGCAAAGAAATAATCCAAATAAGTTATTGAATTAAATTAAATTCAATTAAAATGTTATTATACAACATAAATAAAACACAAAACACAAAGAAAAGAAAAAGACAGTAGAACAAGTACAGTACACAGGGACAAGGCAGACATATGAAGAAAAACAGGAGCATTCATTATAAAACATTATTCAGCTGAAGTTTATTCCACCTGTGAGGAGCACAGCAGGTGAATGCAGTTTTTCCAGATCCCATATTCATAAATGGGACATCCAAGATAAGATAAGGCATTCTTGTGAACGAGTACGGTATGTCATATTTCTGAGTCCTACAATAATATTTACCCTCTTTGTGTTTCCCCAGGCGCTGCGAGAGGAACCCGTGCATGCTGGGAGACAAGGGATGCACTCAGGCGCCAAACTCCATCTCCTTCCACTTCCTGTCTGTGGTGTCCAACATGTCAGCCCCCCGCGTCCTCTTCCGGGTGTCGGCGGCTCGCGTGCTGGGCGACACGCTGCGTTTCGGCCTGGCGGGCGGCCGTGGGCGGGGCCACTTCAGCGTGCAGCGCTCCGGCCGGCAAACCGGCACCCTCCTCCTGGTGACACCCATCAAGGGTCCCGCCACTCTGGAGGCCGAGGTGGAGATGAGCGAGCTGGAGCACAACTCCCTGCTGGGCCGCTACCTCACCAAGGTCACCCTGTTCGTTTCTCCGTACGAGTTTTAGGCGGAGGATTGACGGGGGGCGGGGTTCAGGTTCATCAGGGTGTGCTGGCGTTTGGTGCCAATTTTTGACTCAGTCATACAAGTTTATACAAGAAAGATCCTAACGACCTTTTGAAATCACAAACGTCCTTCATCCTTTTTAGAAGTCAAAAAGTGATTTTTAAAATATATTGAAAATAAATACGTTTTTTATTATTGAGAGGAAGAAAAGAGGTTTTCATAAATATATCAGAAATATTCCTTTAGCCTCCAAACCTGAGTGGAGGGGGGTACGTGTTTGATTGACAGTTTGTCATACGTGGGAATTGATGTTGAAGGTTATGTAATGAACACGAGGGCAGGAAGCAGAACCTCATTGAAAAAACTGACATAAGGGGGGGGGTCGTCAAACCACTGAGTCTTTGTAGGTGACTCTTCTGTTTATAATGTGGCCGCGTTCAAGTAGACCATAGATATTTATGTCCCGATACGATCTCAAAGATCAGTATCGGGGGCAGATCAAGGTGTTTTTTAACTTTGAGAAATTTCCTCGAGACAGCGACAACGCCAAAAAGATTACCGAGAGGGAACTTGAATCATCGCTTTGGGTGACCAGTCCATCGCTGTGCTAGAGAATTCAGGTTTTTGCCGTCCTTTGGAGCTTTTAGAGCCACGGTACGCCTTATATGTGACGAGACGAGTTGAAACTTGCAACTACTTGCAATGCGCCGGTTCTGCAGCGTTCACTTCCTGTCCCACCCCACTCCCACAAAAATACTGCATATTTACTGAAAAGTAAAAACTGACTTATTATTATTATTATGATCCCTGTCCCCCCCGCTCCCGTTGACTGTGTTCCCTGCCTCGTCCCAGTCACGTGATGAATAGTGAAATTGACTCCCATCCCGCAGGAAACCCGAAAAAATGTCAGCCTCTACTTCGGTACTATTGGAATCCACTACACTGAAGCAGCGTTCCCACACATCTTTGCCAATGAATTTTCAAAACTTTTCCATAATTTTTTGCCCCGTTTAAACGATTTTATTTAAGTAGTTTAAAACAGGTCGGCCTGTAAATCGATCACAGGGCGCCGGCTAGAGTCTGCCGCTCTTGAGCCAAACATTATTAAACACGCACTTCCCAGGCATTTGCAGATAAATGCTTGCTAACTTCAGACATTCCCGCTGCCAAACTAGCTGCATACGCCAACGTGCATCACGTGATACTAGTGACGTTTCAACGGCCGCGCAGCGCAGCACTGGATTTTGTAATACGAGGAACGTATTTCACGCGACGTTAGACATATTTTAAACAAGGAGGATTCCTTTTATTAGTATTTTAATATTCCTCTAATGGATTATCATGACAGTCGAGTCACTGAGCTCAGCATCAGGTTTATCGTTTCAGCAGCCATCTTTGTTCTTTGTTTGGAAACAGTCACATTTTTAAAAAATTGTGCCGCAGATTGAATATGTTTTAATCCAGATAGTTAAGAGTCTAACAGTAACAGAAAGCGTTGTTAAACCACCTTCTGGGTATTTAAAAGATGGTCTTATGTTTCAGAATCGGATGCTGAACTCTGTGAATTTAACATAATAATAATGTGTGAGAGGAGCTACAGGGTGAATGAGGATAAATTCGCTCTTTCTGTGTTTAAAATGGAAGATTTGTCTTTATTCGGATGATTTTGCCGAAATGACTCTGTTCAACACATAATAAACATGTTTACCCGACACTGTGCCGTGTGCAGGTTTAATGTCTGCTCTGTTAGACGCTGTCAATCATCCAGGAAGGTATTTTTGGATGTTTTGAGACATTCGAGTGATAAACTGTAGTTTTGTTCTGTGGAAGCTGCGAGGTCGACATGTTTTGGTGCTTCGGACTGAAGAATTTTACACCGATCTGTCAGACAGCCTGAAGCCTCCACAGCCCGGACAGAACACACACATAAAACATACAGTTCTATATGTTTACACTGTATGTCTGCAGACAGTCTCACACGCACACTCATACATCGGCTCTGGTCATGTAAGATATTCACACGTGTGCGAGGACGTATGCATGTAGATTTAAAGATAACCAGAAAAAATATTTCTACAAAAGCCTGAAATAAATTCAAATAAAACACCAGACAATTATAAAATCATATCAAATCCAAACAGCTGGCGTCACTTTGAGATTAAAAACATGACTTGAGATGTTCTACTGCAACAGTCCTCATCACTACAAGTCACGTATACGTCATTTTATATTACTGCTAGTGAGTTCCTAAAGTGGTTTAAAGCTGCAGTAGGCAACATCTGTGCGACAGCTTCCGCCTCGTATCCCTCCGCCAACATGGCCTCATAGAGCCACACAGCTAGCATCTCTAAAAACACACATTTTCTCACTTACCTCTGGTGGCGTCTGTCCACGCAGATAGTTTTGGTTTTGAGATCAGTTTCTCAGATTTCTGCTTCCACTCCGTTACAGTGAGGGAAAAAAAAAATCACATTTAAATGAATTCAGCAGCAACGTCTCTTTAACTTCCACAGAACGCACCAGAGACGTTTTACTTTCTGCAGATGGATTACTTTGTGTGTAACTGAGTTTTGGACTGTTGGTCGGACAAAACAAGACATTTGAAGACGTCACTATTTTCCGACGTTTTATAGACAAAGTTTTCCATTAATCAAATGATGGAAATGATTTCCTGCAACCCTCCAGTGAAGCATCAAGTCACGGTTTACATTTGTCAAAGTATCACCATCATGTGATAATGCGGATTAAACTACCGATTGGTTTCTGCCAGCGTGGTGGTATTAAATAAAATAAAAGACATGATAAATGGCACTGACCTCCGAGTACAACATGATTTTCATACCTAAATATACCGAAACCACCGGCTGCGGGAAGGAAAGGACGACTCCATTTAAAAACAAACCTAAAACAATGGAGGGCTGGGGTGTAAAGTGCACTGCGTGTGATTTGTAGCCAGCAGGCTCGAACATGCAAACCCACAGACACGTCCTTTAATTCACTCAGGGGAAACGTTTCGTTGTGTCACAGAATAAAGGAAGTCTGACTGGATTTATTCATGTTTCCATGGTTACAGCTGTAAAGCAGCGCAATGCACGGCTGAGTTCCTAAAGCTGGACGAGGATGAACAGTTATTATTTTAACTGTCTGCATGTCGTGTTTTACTGCCGCTGACGAGACGAGTTCTGGTCCGATACTCGGAGCGAATGCTTACAGATGCTAAGCTAGCTCGAATGGAGAAAGTGGAGGGCGATTCAACAGTCTGGAAACAAGTCTGCTCCACAGATCCCAAAACACATTTCAAAATAAGAGCTTCTTAACTTAATGAAGGAACTTTTGCATAAGTTAAAAAGGGACGATTTTAGTTCATGTTTAAATGTATAAGTCTGGAATTCCTCTTTACAGTCCCAATTACATTTTAAAGGGCTTTGCCAATTTTTCATGTTATAAAATACACCTGCACAACAACACACAGCAAAACATGGACTTTTATCAAAACTCCAGTCTCTTAAAGGGGAACTATGCATATTTTACACATCAAAGTGTGTTTCCAGGTGTTGAGGAGGGATACGGCATGTTTTAAAGGAGTATAAAGCCTTTAGTGCGTGAAGTCTGATAAATGTCCTCAAGTGATGTCACTTGAGTCAGCGTCGGTCGGGGGTGAAGGCTACAAGTTAGAAACTGAAAACAGGCTGTTGGTGTGAAGTTACAGAAGTGAGCTGACCAGACCTCTGCAGCCCGCTGCTCAGCTCTGCTGCAGGCTACATTAGCCGCTAGCTAGCATAACACACCTGAATCTCAAACTGAACTGTTGGCGGTTGAGTTGCATTATGGGTCAGAAAAGTCAGTTGTTGAGATTTGAGAACACAGCAACATCTTCAACTGATTCAAATGAACCAACAAAATAAGTCGGAATAAACCACATTTTTCTTTTTGTCAACAAATCCAACAAAAAGACCAAAACCAACAACATGTCAGTCCGTCTCTCGATGCTTCCTGACTTCCTGTCTGTGGCTCTCAGCTCCGAGCCCATTGGCTCCTACTGCAGACCTAAATCTTTAAAAACACCTCACAAGTATACTCTATAGTTAAATATTTAAAAAAAGGCTCCGTAATTTCCTAAAACAGCTGCTCACTGTAGTTTTTAATCAAACAAACAGGAGAAAATAGTGCATTTGTTGGGGACTATTTTCAGCGGCGGATGAATCCACATTTGGTGTGTATTGATGGGATTTGTTAAAAATAAGAAATAAATAGAATATTACCAACCTTTTTGTAATAAACAGACTGGACAACAGAATAGAAACCTTGCAGACTTTATTATTATTAACAAACTGTCCAATTTTCATCTGTACAGAACAACAAAAAGAAACCAAACAAAAAGATAAAGAAAAGAAAAGTGGACAGGGGAAAAAAATAAATCAGAAGATCAGGAGCTCCATGGATTCAGACACTAAACATCGTTTACAAAAAGACCTTTATCGTCACAAACTTAAAATCAAAATCTAGTCATCATCGCTCGGGACAACGAGAACAGCGAGGAACCGACCGGAGATCGCACAGCATCCTGCGGGCAACACACACAAACACAGAGACACGTCATCCATCGCACACAAACACACACTCGAATGCCCACATGCTGCTCTGCCGGGTGCCGCAGGGGCTTCTGGGATGTTCTGTACAGCGGGATCCCTCGGCGGGACGGTGAGTAGGCACGCTTTGATAAAACCGACGTCAGATGGAGGAGAAAAAAAACAAAAGTGAAGGCAGTTCAACGAATCAGGACGTCTCATTTACAAGCGGGAAGGGCAGCGCTCACCACAGCAAGCTTCGACAGATAGAAAAAGAGAAAGAGCACAGGCTAACTGCACAGTACGTAGTTTACAGCATGTCATCACTCAGTATAGTACACACCACCGGCTCGAGCTGGGAGAGCAGATTCTACAGCGGCATCAAGACCGTCGCAAACTAGGTTCTTTATTTTTCTTCCCGTCTTCAAACCGAGACCAAAAAGCTCGACAACACTGCGACTCTCCGTCCTACGATTAAACCGTAAACCCTCGGCCGCCTTCTTCCTCCGGCATCAACCTGCAGGCTGAGCAGAAATGCACCAGACGAACCGGATCCAGAAACAAAGGCAGCGGATTCATTCAGTCATCACAGAAAGACCGTGAGATGCAGTTCAAGCAGCCAAAAAGCCAGTAAGTGGACCTTCGCGCTTTAGTTATTTTCTTTTGTTTGCGGTCTAGTTTGCGTTTGTGGTTTAATTCTTTGTTTTGTGCGCGTTTCTCTTTCCTCTGCTCATATCCAAGATCATTCACTCTGATCACTTGCTGATGTGACCGAGCAGAGAGAAACTACAAAGACTTGATATGAAACAACATGAGACCAGCAGACTAAACGAAAGTACACTTGATGTCATGATAACGCGAACGTCTTCAGAGGCTGCTCACACTAACTGCGTCTTCACGTCCACGTCACTGATCAGGCTGGAAACAGACTGTATATAAAGACGGATGACATGACAGCTCCCCAAAAGTGAAGCCAAAACATCTGGATCGCCCCCTGGTGGCTGGCTGCAGTATAGCTCATAAGCAACCCCCCCGCCCCGCCTCAATGTTAGCAGATGGGACGTGGGACAAATTGAAAAATCAAAGTACACGTCAAATTAAATGTTCCCAAAGATGGTTTCTGTCATTTATCACGCTGATGTTTGTTCAAGTGTTCGTTTTTTTGATCAGTTTGGTTGTAATTAGTTATTTGGGGGTGTGACGTGATGATTGACAGCTTGTGGTGTGCTAGCGAATGTTTCGGGCGGGTGTAGACTTTGGCTCCAAATGACATCACCAGCACAAGATGGCGGCACCCGGATCCGGGATATTTTGGCTTCTTTTCTGTACAGTGGGAGACTCGTCGGCCATCTTTATATACAGTCTGTGACCTGAAAGCACCAGTGGCCAGCCGCCTGCATCCTCAGCCCCCCCTCAGCTCCCCCTTGCTTGCTTGCTGGAGAAAAGGCAACCAGAGAACATTCAAATCATAGAAAGAAAAAAAAGACCATTAGTAAACAAATAAATAAGGCTATGACAAAACAATATATATATATTTATAGATATAAAAAAAAAAAAAGAACGAAAAATGTGCAGTGATTCCAGTATCATCTTTACACAAAAATGTTCACATCTATAATAATCTAGAATCTTTTCATTTCTGTATTCGTGTTTTTTTGCTCTCAGCTTTTCCGTACCAACCAGCGCGATACCGACAGCCGCTCTGCGAGTTCATGACTGGGAAAACAAATTACAAACAGCCAGTTCGCCCAGTCTGTCTGCTCCACCCAGTCCTGGATCAGACTGGGACCAGGGTCCTGACTCTGTGTTCCGGCATGGTGGAAACCAGCCACAGCGTTTCCAGACGGCGAGTGCGATGCCAAACTAACGTCCCCAACCAGCTGCTGGGACGGTGAAACCGGCTAAACTAGGTGGACGTGGTGCATTCACTGCACAGGTTGGGCTGGGAAAAAAGAAAAGAAATCGGACTGCGTTAGAGGAGCGCTGAGGCTGCCAGGTCTGCCGTTTCAAAAAACTGTAAAAATAAAAATAACCACAAATAATTCCTGTTGTAGGAAGAGCTTCGAGCGAGCCGGCTGGGAGTGTTTGTGATGTGTGTGTCCCCCTTTATCTCATCTGTGGCTCGGTGGAGGGCTGGCTGGTTGGCACCGCCCGCCTGGCAGTCCCATGGCGATAAAATCTAACTAACACATCAGCAAAAAAAACAAAAAAACAAACAAAAAAAAGGATATATCCAGAGCCAAACAACCCCCAAAAACCCCAAAACCCTTTAGCAGGAGGACAAACAAGAACAATATGGTGGTATAAAGATGAGCACACACACGTTCTCTCTCTCACACACACA
>LKNJ01006487.1:0-20551 GCA_002120245.1 Maccullochella peelii
TAACATGACGGAGGAGAAAGATGGAGGAGGAGTGAGATAGAGATAAAAACAGAGGAGGGTAAAAACAAGTTAACATGATGGAGGGAAAACTGAAAAATGTCACCAAATCAAAGTAAAGCAATGTTTTTCAGTCAGCTGGTGATGAGGAGGGAAGATTTCTCTTCGTGTCAGCGGGTTCATTATTCACGAGGATCCCCGACTGCAGGTCAGAGGTCGCCTTGTTTTCAGTTTTAATATTACAGACTCAACCCCCCCTCCGACACTCGGAGGGAGGACCACAGCCTCCGCCTGCAGACGGCGGAGGCTGGAGGGGGACCGCACGGTGAGATGTTGAGTCAGCTGTCGCTTCAGATCAGGCAGCGAACGCAGAGGCTATATGTTTAATGGAAGAACTAAATCACTGATCAATCTTTAATGCGCCGGCCTGAGGCGCTTCCTGAGGGCTGCAGACAAGATGGCTGAACGCCAGCGGCACCAGAGAGGATTAGAGGAACCGGTTCTGCACAGAAACACAGCACCAACACTCATAGCTGTTCAGTTTCAACGGCGTCACACAGAAGCTTTGTGACGCCGTAGAGGCGACAGCAGCTTTACAGAAGCTGCAGTTTATTATTTACCTGCAAGAGGCGAGTTCTTACTGGAAGATGACACTGATATAAATGTTTAATGTGATCAGACAGCAAACAAACATATTTAATATTAACATGCGACACAAACACTTTATTTTACAGGTCCGTGAATTCATAACAACGTCTAAGGACATTTCCTTTAAAGCACTTCAGCACTAATTGCAGGGAAAAGGGCGACAGTGTTCAACTGATACTTTCAATGAATTAATTCTAATAAGATGCTGAGCTAGCAAACCTAGACCTAACCTAGTGTTTTAGTCAGAGCAGAGGAGGACAGCTTTGTCATCCTTTACAACTTAGGAAGAGTGTTTTATGAACCGGAGGTGTGTTGTTGTCATTATCGTTCTATACAGAAGCGTAAACAGAGAACCCGTGAAGAACCGTCCATTCATCTCTGAATGAACCAGGCTGCAGTTACATCACACGGACACAAGGTGGCAGCACGCTGTAAAACACAACCAATAGTGGAGGGAGGTGATGATGATGCTGTGTGTGTGTGTGTGTGTGTGTGTGTGTGTGTGTGTGTGTGTGTGTGTGTGTGTGTGTGTGTGTGAGACCTACGCAGTTGCGGGACGGGCCGAGGTTCTGGGGTCGTGACCCGATGACGGTTCCACTCAGGCTGCGGGCGATGCGTCGCAGGTTTTCTGCGCTGTAGCTCTCGTCTTCACCCGACGGCTGCTGCTCGGAGGACGGAGGGGAAAGACATTTATACTGACTGACAAAATAAAACTAAAGATAAAAACTATAAAAACCCCCATTCCATCAGTCTTTTCAAAGCGCCTACATTACCCACAATGCAACTCTCCCTCTCAGGTCTGTCAGCGCACTTCTTTCTAACTCCACACCAACACACTGTTTTCATCTTCAGCCCCAACCGACGCCGACTCAAGTGACATCACTCGAGGACATTTATCAGGCGTCACACGGCTCCCTTTGAGACACTAAAGGCTTTATACTCCTATTAAACATGTGCAGCAGAGCTCCCCAACACCTGGAAACACCTGGAAACACGCTGAGGTGGAAAATCAACTCGTAATTTAATTAGTGTAATGTCTCCTAACGACTTCCTTACAAGAAGTGAAACACTTCCGCTGCCTTTCATATTAAAATGCTTTTATTGTGAAGTGCATGCAGGAAGTGGCGAGTGTCAGCTTCCACATAAAGAGCAGAAAATATTGAAGTGTGTAATCTGGATAAGGTCAGTATCGGGGCTGATGTCCATCCGACAGATCAAACCTGCAGCTCTGTGTGTTTGTTCGATGATTTCTAATAATTTATTATTATCTGCAAACTGTAATTACACTGAAGTCACTCACGAGAAACGGACATCATGAAGCTGTTTGGGCAGATAATCACAGTAAACGTGTGTAAAGTTGTTATCACGCGCACACACACACACACACACACACACACACACACACACACACACACACACACACACACACACACACACTATTATGAGCAGCTGATGCAGTATATAACAGTGGTAACTACTGATTCACTTTTACGCATTTCCACTTTAAACTCCTGAATGGAAGCCGATTCTGATGTTTTAAACTAACATAACTTTTTTTAAAGATGTATTTTGATCTGAGCGTGTAAATCTAATATTTGTTGATGCCTGGAGGTAAAATAAAGTAAAGCTTCATGTTTTTACATCCTTTTATGTACACATTTCAATAAAAATCAACAAAAACACACACCATAAATGATGTTTCTTTATTTACCTGAATGGCAGCTGCAGGCCCCAGTTAATACAAACAACCTGTTGTCTTGATAAATTCAGAATAATGTACATTTCCCCCTGAACGATGTGAAGCTACAGGAAACAACATTCCTTCAGAAGCTTGCAGCCTTCTTTTTATTAGGAAGGCTTTTAATGTGAAAGACATCAGGAAGTGACAACATCGACCAGGAGTCAGAGATATTATTTAATAACATTTTCTATAACATTATTTCTTTTAGAGTGGTGACCTGAGTTGACCTCTGACCTCTTATTATTCTGCACTTCCTACCTGGTTTGTTGCCGGTTGGCTGCGGACTTACTCCGCGGCTGCCCCAGTGCATGCTGGGAGCCAGCAGACTGGCCTGGTACAGAGAGTCCAGCTCCGACAGCTCCTCATCAGGCACCGCGGCTCCTCCTCCTCCTGTTGCATCCTGGGAGCCGTAGTATCTGCTGACGTTTTCCGCCCAGCGCTCCACAGGCAGGGCCGCTTTGCAGTCCTGGCTGGGGGGCGGGGAGGAGGCCCGACCAGGCCGGCTCGCAGGAGGCGGGGGGGCGTTGGAAGGGGAGTCTAGGGGAGAGTAAAGGTGCGAGCCGATTGGCGGGTCAACGGGAGCATCAACGGCATCAGGTCGGTCCAGGTGTAAGCAGGACCAGTTCCTGGTTGGGTAGGTGGAAGGGGGCGGAGCTGGTCTGAAGATGGGGCTAGACACAGGGGGCATGGTCTGTGGGTGTCTGGTGTAATGTGGCTCCTCCTCCATCATCATATGACACCTGTTGTTGGTGCCAACAGGTGACGGGGTTCGGGAATACGGCCTGGGTGGGGGCGGGGCCTGCGCTTGGATGGAGACAGGGGGAGTTCTGGTACACTGGGCGGGATGGTCTGCCTCCTCAGGTAGAGGGGGTGGAGCCAAGTCTCCCAGGGGACTCTGCTCCCAGGTGTCCACGCACAGAGCAGGGAGGGACCTGGCGTTAGCGAGGGCTTTCCCGAAGCGAGAGCAGGGGCCCCCGGCCCTGCTGTCCTCCCTGGGTGAACCTGTAGGGGCCCCGGGGCTGGAGGTGGGGTCAGACACTGAATTTGTTTGGGGAGGGTGGGGCTTAACGAGGCAGGGAGAGAGAGGTGGGGCCTGCTGGTCCTTACTGGCAGCTGATTGGTCACCCTGTTTCTCTGTCAGAAGTATTTGGAGCGAGAGAGGCTTTTCACTGCAGAGAGAGAGAGGAGGTTAGTGTGTGTGTGTGTGTGTGTGTGTGTGTGTGTGTGTGTGTGTGTGTGTGTGTGTGTGTGTGTGTGTGTGTGTTTCCTGGAGTGTCTACGATCTTTCACCATGGGGTTCACCCTCCGAATTAGCCGGTTGTCACGACAACACTTCTCTCCACAACAACTGTAGAGTGCTGACGGCGCCCCTACAGGCTGCAGCGCTCATTACAGTCACACTGATCAGTCACAGCTTCGGTGGCTACGCATGTAGCTACCAAAGCTACATGTCACTACACGCTTCCACATAGAGGCTAAATGATCTGTGATTGGTCAGATTGGGCTGCTTGTGCTTTCTGATGCCGGCTGAGACGGTGAGAGTAAAAAAAGACTCGGTAATCTGCTCCTTTAGTGAAACACCTTTTCATCAGGTAGTCTCCTATTCATTAATGAGAAAGGTCCTAAACAAGTCCTGCAAGAGTCCCCATGCATCCTTCACCCAGTCACTGTAGATTATTTAACAGAGGAACAGTCTACTTTGTATTTATTAATTTAAAATAAACTGCATAACATTTAAAATCAATCTAACCAGGTGTGACAGTCATCTGTTGTCCGTCTGCTGCTCTGAACTGACAAACACACCTTCACCTCCCGATCGCTCAACGTGATTGGCTGCGGTCGGATTACAGTCAGTGCAGCTTCCCGACGTCCTGCGCAGAGACCAAAACCAAAACCCGATCCACAGCCGAGGGTCCTGCCTGTGAGTCACCCTCCACCTCTGCTCTTCTTTAGTTGTAAATGGTGCAGACTAACATACGAGGCTGCTGCCACCATGGACAGCCAGTCCACGTTAGGACCAGGACCAAAACCTGGACTCACAGACCGAATCTGACAACCTGCAGCGCCGATATGAGACTGACTGATTTTCTCTTAGAAAGAATTTGTGCATTTCTACATTGAATGAGCCTCGTCTGGCAGCTTCACCAGTCTGCAGAGAGCGTGCGTATTTTACACACATGACATTAAGTGCTAATGCTACATGCTACATGACTCTGGGCTGAGCAGACTACAGGTGGTACCTGGGCTGTTCCTGGAGCTGCTGCCCCTCCTGCTGCTGCTGCTGCTGGTGCTGCTGTCTGCCTGCCTCTGAGTCCTGCTGCTGCTGCTGCTGCTGCAGATGCATGCGTTGCTGCAGGCTGCGGGCTCTCCTCATGCAGCGCTGCAGCCGGCTGTGGCTACTAGCTCCGCCCTCAGCCGCCACCAGCTGCAGTTTGGCTGCAGCCAGGTCACATGTCAACAGAAAATACACGACAGAAAGAAAAAAAACAAAGAGAGGAAAGAATAAATGAGGAAAAAAGAAAAGACTGATGCAGAAAATAACTTGTTATGATGATTTCATGCCAAAATCTTATAAAGCAAATATACACCAGATTGCTGACATGATGGGGATGTGTGTGTGTGCGTGCGTGTGTGCGTGCGTGCGTGTGCGCGCGTGCGTGTAGGTGTTATGGGAATGGTAGGCATGAGCAATGACGGTATTAAAACATCAGTAACTCAGGTTTGGTTCTCAATGATGAAATGGTGAAATTATATTCAGACAGAACGTTAAATTAACAAAATTATAACCACAAATGTCGGGTCAAACTAACTCAAACCAAGCTGTCAAGTTAAAGGTCATTTATCACAGCGCGGTCTTGTTTTAGCAGTTTTGTCCATCAGTAATAAA
Source organism: Maccullochella peelii (assembly GCA_002120245.1). Taxonomy (NCBI): domain Eukaryota; kingdom Metazoa; phylum Chordata; class Actinopteri; order Centrarchiformes; family Percichthyidae; genus Maccullochella; species Maccullochella peelii. The sequence goes on from LKNJ01006487.1 coordinate 5,274, forward strand.
AACACTGTAGACTCGATTTGATCGTGACCGCTGGTTTAGATACGACGACTAACTGTGTGACCGTCTGACGGCTCACAAGACTTCTTTTTAAGGATGCCTCCGTGTTCCCAGATATTAACTTAACGCTGAGCACAATGTTATTATTACTGACAGAAGTGATTGAAAAAACTCCCCCAAAAACACCCAAGCTGTAATAAACTGGAACTCCTGTGTGAAAGTGACCCTGCTCTGACGGGCTGAGAGGATGTTTTCAGATCTTTTGAAGCGCGATCCTGTGGCCTGCTTCTCGTCTTGGTGTTTTGTTCCCTTCAATTTCGATATGCAACGCTTTCCTTTAATCTCTTATTGTTTTCTCTTAGTTTTTATTCAGCTGTCAGGTTTCTGTGGCTGAACAACTGAAGAGTTTGTCGCGTTGCAGCGACGGCAGACGATGGAGGAGCTGTGTGTGTGTGTGTGTGTGTGTGTGTGTTGATGTCGAACAGTCCTCAGCAGGCCACTGTGCTGCCTCTAGTTGCCATTAGCAACTAAGCAGAGGGTTGGTGGGCGGGGGTGTGGTGACCTCATTCACAGTGTTTATTTGTTAAGTATGAGATACTGAGAGTGTGTGTGTGTGTGTGTGTGTGTGTGTGTGTGTGTGTGTGTGTGTGTGTGTGTATAAAGTGGGAGGAGCTTACAGACGGCTTCGTTGACGGCCGACAGCGCAGCGGCGACCTCGCCTGCCTGCTCCAGACGCACCGACTGGTCCAGCAGAAGCTCCGCCTCCGACACGCAGCGCTCAAAGCTGTCGCCTTTACCTGCAGGATGAACACACACACCAAATATGTTTGACGGGTGTGGCCAGAGGTGCAGCAGGTTGTTGTTGACGTCAACCTGCTAGCAGCTGCAGGTGACGACTGCAACACTACTTCGTGTACATTTAACACATTTTACATAAAAGGTTAACTACTAACTTTACTTCAGTCTTGTTAACTTGAGCCATCAGGTTTCACTCAGACTAAAATACCGTAAGTCAAGTAAAAGCCGGGTCTCCAGTAACGGCCGAGGGTGTGGTCGACAGGAACAAGTATAGGCCGAGTAAAAAAACAAGGGTGGATAAACTCCCCGTGGCTGTCATATATAACAATATAATCCTGCTATTTCCAATACTGTTGTTCTGGATTACTCATCTAAAGTGTTGCTGTCTGATTTCAGTCACTGCAGGTGTGTGTGTGTGTTACTGTCGCAGCCAAACTGTGTGTTGTAGTAACGTACAAGCGCCACAAGATGGCGGCAGCTACATTTCATGTGCCGCATGTGACCCGTTCGTTTTTCAACACGTTTCCTGCAAATTTTCCACAATAAAAGCCTTGTTAAGAAATGAAGGGTACGGGTTTCTGTCTACTGAAACGCTAGAGGGCTTTTAATTTGAAACAGACAGGAAGTGTTGAGTAACAGTAATGCAGTAACTATAACAGGAGAAACGGGAGCGGATCAAAACGAGGCTTCGTACTAAAATGTGACCAATTATACTTATCAAACAGAGGGAATTAGAAATAAAATAAAATAATACAAGCCTNCTTCAGATAAAGAACTGGTACCTTCTGCAGTTCAGGTAAATAAAGGCCCCGCCCACTATCTGAGAAAATACGTAATTCTTCTTTCTCAGTAAGTAATTTCTAATGTTCATGTTTTAAAAAGGCCACAAACTGCAAATCATTTCCAGCAGCAGGCAGTTTGGAAGGCAAAGAACAGGAAGCCACACTGGCCATGTGGAAGTTTCAGAGAAAGGTGCTGCAGCGGGAGTCATATTCCTGCTCAGAGTGAGCGAGTACACTTTAAATAAATCTGACAATCTGCTGTCAGGCTGAAGAGGAAGAAGGTCAATGATCTACTGAGAGCCGACTCTGTGTCTGTAGAGAGATGTTAAGGAACTGATTGGTGTTGAACCATGAAGCAAACGAGTACTGCACACATCAGATCAAAATTAGCAGAAAAAAACTCACTACTGAAGAGATTTTTCTGAGCTACTCTCGTTATGAAATCTGCATCATTCTCTCTAAGTAGAAGCTGAAAAACCTCCAACACGACAAACAACATAATGCAGAAATAAAGTGAAGAGTGACCAGCAGCTGGAAACACACAGTTGTGTTGACTTAACTTTCATTGAACCTCAAAGCAACTACATGTCCCATGATGCTTTGTTAATAATTTGAGTTATATCTATATATTAAGTGTGTGTGTGTGTGTGTGTGTGTGTGTGTGTGTGTGTGTGTGTGTGTGTGTGTGTGTGTGTGTGTGTACCCTGGATCTGCAGCTGGTCCAGGTCCAGGTACTTGCTGGGTCGGGGGTTGAAGCCGAGCGCCGCCTCCCTCTCCTTCTCCTGCCGTCGCTGCTGCTCCTCCTCCCTCGCTCTCCTCTGCACCTCCTCCTGCAGCTCGTCCAGCTCGCTGCGGCCTGCAGGGGGCGCTGGTCAACACGCACACACACGCACACACACGCACACACACACACAAAGTCATCACTGTGAACTAGACACGACCTGGACAGCGAGACGGCCTGTACGGACAGTTTCAGTGTTCACACGAGACATCCTCTGATGGAACAACGTCTCGTGCTTCTTCTCCCTAAATTAAGATGAAGACAAACCTTCTGCAGCTGCAGCACTGAGGCTAAGAACAGACTGTCTACTATAACGACTTGAGAAGCTAATGGGAGGCAAACTTTGCACTGTACATGCTGCTGTCTGTGAGCATAGCTAAGCTAAGCTAAGGGTAGCCAACATTACTGTAGCTCCGATAAACAGCAAACACTTTCAGAAGGCAGCAGCTGAAAATAAAAAGCCTCAGCTCAGTTTACCAGCTTTTAAACACGCAGTGAAGCAATTTCAACAAGTCTGCAACACGCAGAGTGAATTTCAGACGTGACCCGACTGCACAGAAAGCTGACGGAAAGATGCCGGCGGGCGCAGAGAGACACAAATCTGCTTCAGGTGACGGTGAGGTGAAGATTCATCAACATGAGTGAAAAACTGGTGTTTAGTTTATAAACACACACACACACACACACACACACACACAGAAGTGTGTCGTACCGAGGCTCCCCCTGCTGGAACAGCTGAGTCCCTGCAGCAAAGCTCCACTGCTCTTTGACCTGATGTTCCTCCATGACGGTCCTGAAGAAGAGGAGGACGAAGGCTTCTTCACAACACACTCCCTGAAGAGAAGAGACAGACAGAGAGAGAGAGAGAGAGAGACAGAGACAGACAGGCAGAGAGAGACAGAGACAGACAGGCAGAGAGAGTCATATATCAGCACAATAACATCTGTCTTGAATATCTGGCTACAGCCAGTTCACCTTCAGCTGAAACACAGGATCCATGCTGGTTCTGATCAATAAGTATTTGAACTGATGGGTATCAGGTTTGTAAAGACCCATTTTCAGTTCTCTGCTAACACACAGGACTGCAGGTGAGACTGGAGCAGCTGTGGTGCAGGACAGACGTTGAGGTCCGAGCCAATCAGAGCTACGAGGGCGTGATGAGGTCGCCTCCCTGTGCCCGATGAGACGGACGCAGCTGTACAGGCTGAACAACGATCATCTTCATGATCAATTCATTTGTTGATTCATTTCTCGATAGAAATGTCTGCCTATTAAGTCTTCACGTCCATCACAGTTTCCTGCAGATACTCACGTTACTGAGATGTTTTCTTAACAAATGATTTAAACTATCAATTGACTTATTGATTATCAACTAATCATTTCAGCTCTAAAGATACATTAACAACTCTTAAATCGACATATTTCTTCAGCTGTGTTTAGTAGAAGCATATACTTTTAATAAAGGATTTAGATCATGAATACTGAAAACTAAAGGACGGAACTCGGGGGACAAGAAGAACTGGATCAGGACCTTCTGTGCGCTCACCTGTCTCCCAGGTTCAGGTCCAGGCTGACGGGGCTGCTGCTGTTCCTCTCGCTGCTCTCGTATCCGCTTTCCATCCTCTGGATCAGCCTGGGAGGAGGAGGAGGAGGTGGAGGAGGCAGTTCTGCACCTCCTGCACTTCCCCTTCCACCTCCTGGTCCCTCTCCACCTCCTCTGTGGCTGCTGGAGGTGGTGGGGAGAGTCCAGGAGGAGCCCAGCCTGGCAGACTTGACCTCCTCCTGGGCCGGAAAGGAGGCGTCTGCTCCCTCGGAGGCCGGAGTTCTGCAGTGGTCGAGCAGGGAGGCTCCGAGTGGGCTGTACCCCGCCTGCCTTCGCCTCTCGCGGGTGAAGATGCTGTCGATGTTGAGCACCTCCCTTCGTGGCCTCCATGCTGGCCGATACCTCCCCGACCCTGCCCCCCCCGAGCAGCTGGACTTAGACTCGCTGCTTGTGCTGTCGGCCTCCCAGTCATGGAGTTTACTGGAGGAGGAACAGGGAGGCGTAGCGTTGGCAGGGTGGTGCTGGTGGTGGTTGGTGGAGGAGGTGATTTCAGAGAGGACGGCAGCCGGTAAAGAGGAGGAGGAGGAGGAGGAGAGGGGTCGGTGGTGGATGATGTTGCTCATGGTCTCCTTGAAGTCTCGGAGGCGACTGGTTGAGGATGAGAAGGAGGAGGAAGGTTTGGGGAGGTGACGAGGAACCTGCTGCTCCTTTAACGTCTCTCCTGGGGGGAGGAGAGAGAAGGAGGGAGGGAAGGAGGATAAGAGACGAAGGGTTAGGAAAGAAAAGAGGGAAAAAGATAAAGAGATAAAAACGAGGGAAGAGGAGAAAGAAGAGAGGAACGAAAGAGACGAGGAAATTAAGAGAGTGGAGAGAAAAAGGACAAAGAAGAGAGAACGAGAGAAAAGTAAAATACCAAAAAAAATAAAAAGAGACAAGGGGAAGTAAGATGACAGCATGAATGATTTAATATGAGTGACAACTAAAATATGATGAGAGCAACACAAATAAATCCTCCTGCACTCACTGAACTGTGTATTTCATGTCTTTTTATCCCACAGAGGAGCATAAAGGATCCTCGACGCTATATCAAATTAGGCAACGTGTCTTTATAGGATCAAACCAGTTTGTGTCATGAACTGGAAAAAAATATGGAAGTTCATTTGTATGCTTTAACTTTCGTCACCGACTTTAGCAGAAGTCAACATTAGAGCCCGACAGATATATTAGATAAAAAGCTTAAAGTTTGTTTGAACCTCAAATTTAATAGATTTCTTATTGGTACTAATCTCATTTCTAGTAAAGTTCACTGTTATTTCTGCTGACAGGTTTTATTTTTATTTCATTTAACTGTAAAACGTGCCGCTCGGTACATATCGTGGTCACAGCTCTTGTTGTTGTTTATGTGTTTAGTAAAATCAGCTGATATATATCATGATCAGGCTTTTTTAAACTCTCAAAAATCAGCATCAAAGATCCAGTGTTGGTCGAGTTTTATTCACCGTGTCTCATCTTTAATAGCTCTGCCCTGTAGTTTCCTGTCTGGCCTGTGATTGGTCCCTGCGCCCAAATTCCCCAGCCCCTGATTGGCCCAAACCCCGCCTACCCTCGCTGTGGTAACCGGCCGATGAGGCTTCGATGTCGGGTTTAGATCGCCGGTGGCGGCTAGAGCTCCGCCTCCTATCCCCGGCCCCGCCTCCCTTCCTCGGAGACTGGTGCTGCTCAGTGTCCGTCACGTGGCCTTAGCAACAAGAAGCACGGCAACGGATGTTTACAGCATGAATCAGAAGAGAAGAATGGCAGAGTGTGATTGGCGGCACAGCAGGGTCAAAAAAACAAAAAAAACGTTGCAAATTGAAATTTCTTCTCATAAAAAATGAATGAATTAAAAAACAGAATGTGTGTAATGAGACTGAACAAGCCCTGCTGTGATTGGTTAACAACAAGCAAAACAACAGCTGATGGTCCTAAACCTCGGCCCAGATTATTTTCCTTATTGATTAACCTGCCAGTTATATTCTCAATAAACTATTTAATGCACAAAATGGCAAAACATTTGCCCAAGACGACATCTTCAAACGGCCCGTTTGTCCAAACCCCAAATATATTCTTACTGAAATCTTTCAATCGATTATAAAACAATTACATATTAATATTCGCAGACGGACTAATCGTTTCAGCTCTAATCCAGTCTATGATTACTTATTTCTTTGTAGCATTAAGCACTAAATAATCTTAAAAGGGTAGCTTTTTTTAAAACTTATTTCTTATTCAAACTAACATCTGGACAACAAGACGTAGCATTGGTCACTCAAAGATTGAATTCTTTAGAGGAATAAGATCGCAAATAAAGTAAAAATAAGTAAATAAAAAAAGAGGTGAAACCAGTTAATCTCTCTGCCTCCAACAGACTCGTTCTGTTCCCGTCGCAATCCAACAATTTGTAAAGCAAATGAAAGTAAAAATAAGAAAAAATAATAATAATCTGCATCCAGACAAAGTGGTAAATGTTAAAATGTTATGCTTCAAAACATGAAGAAGCATGTCGTCTGCATACAAAGACATTTTGTTCAATAAAACTGTAATTATTAAACTTTAAAACAGTAAACTTTAAAACAAGTAACGTAGAGCTGAAACAGTCGATTAGGCGAGCGACAGATTAGCTGTTTGTTCTGTTTTATATCTTTGTAAACGGAATATTTTTGGGTTTTGGACTGTTGGTTGGACAAAACAAGACATTTAAAGACGTCACAGTTTGTTTGTTGTTACAGATCAATCAGCTGATCCTTCCCTCACTCCTAATGTTCCAAATGAGCTTTCAGATGTACTGATCCAACTCTTTGTCTGAGGCGATTCTTCACCTCAAATCCTTCTAGCCTCCTATAATCTACCCAGACGACCCACCTATGGTATCCAGGCTGCAGAGCGAGGCGTGCAGGGGTCCGTCTGGGCGCTCGGTGCAGACGACGGTCCCCTGGGAGTCAGAGGAGTAGTGGCTGGCCAGGGACTCATGGTGCGAGTGGGAGGGCTGTCGGTAGGAGCAGCTCTCCGTCGACGAGTCGGTGCGAGTGTCGCTGGAGATCGACTGCTCGCGGCCTGGAGGGGGGGGTGGGGGCGGGGTTAGTAAACAGGTCGGGGCGCGTCAGTGGTGATGAAGCTCATATACACATCATATCAGACTCACCTAAACATCACTGCTGCTACAAGTACTACGACTACCGCTACAACAGCCACAACGACGACTACTTCTACTACGTCTCTTTACCGCAGTCTCATCTGTCACAGTACTACTACGACTATTACAAGTACTGCCGTGTCTGGGTTAGTTACCTGAATGTTTGCTGTTGTGCTACTACTACGACTCCTAGCTGTGTTGTAGTTACCCGAGTCTTCGCTGTCGTAACAGGCCTTGTTGAGGTGGTGGAGGTCGAAGCGCGAGGGCAGGTCCTGCACCGACACCGGCGTCCCCCGCGGGTCGGCGTACAGCAGCAGCAGAGGCTGGTAGTGGCCCTTGATGCACCGAGAGACCACGTCCTTCCACTTGGGACCGATCTGAGGGCAGGGACGAAAACACACGGGAGACGATAAACTAAATATATATGCTGCATTTTCACTTATTTGGTTTCTTCATAGTTGCATTTGTTTCATCATTCAAAACTTTCTCTTTCAGAAAACCTTTACGTTTTTCATGTGATATTTATATATCGTATTCATTTTTTACTGCCATTTTACTTTTCAGTTTGCCTTTTGTTAATCCGTCAACCCAGAGATGTAGACGAGTCACAAATTGTGCATTTTTAATCACTTTTCAGAAGCTGCACCAAAAATCCAACGCTGTGAAGTTTTTGTTTTATATGTTATGTGTAGTCAGATGGTGCCTGATTTCAAATGAGACTGTATTTTATGTTTGACGCTTAGGTTTAGACAAAATATAACATCAAAAAAAAGAAAGTTATTTTGCAGAAAAATGTGTGTGTATTTCTCAAAGTAAGGTGGTGAAGTAATGTTTTGGGTAGCTGGTTCCATTTTGGTCCACATTGGCAAAATACCAGGATGAGCTCAGCTCTGATGCTAATAAGACACTTTTAACCTCTCTTTTTGTTTTTTTTTTTGTTTTTAAATCAGCAGGAACATTCAGGCAGCAGCTTCTGGTTTGAAGTGATGCCGACATCACTTCCGATGGTTAAAAGCTGTTTCTAATTATTCTACTGATGAACTGGTGTTTTAAATGGTGTGCAAGTGAATTTAGTATTGTTCTTCTGTTTGTTTGTTTCGGGGGTTCGTTCGTTTTGTTTCTTAGTTTTTTGTACGGTGTTTTATTGTGTTTTTTACAGCGTGTAAGGTTTTGATTTACTATAACTTATCACTAGCAGCCTCCGCCCCGGGACTATAGATGAACATTAGCTTTTAGCTCTCTCATGTATTGTCCCTGCTAAAAAAACAAAAGGGTAAAAAAATGAACGATAACGGCCTCAGAGAGGCGTGTCGTGGTCTGGTTCGTGCGCTCTCTGCAGGCTGACACCACACCCCGCCAGTCCACTGTGTGTTTTGTAGAATCAGATTCAGTAAGGGATTCCAAAGGATCCAAATTCGATGAGTGAATTCAGTACTGGGTTTGGATTCACTAAAATAAAATCCAAAGTACCCAAACTCACACACACATCACATGTTTAGAAACAGCAGATATTCTCATTTTTAAACAAAGTTTTCTACGTCAAACCATCCGCTGAAGTAGCTGGTGAATTTGCCAGCCACGGTAATTAATCTCCAGCCGCAGTGAAGGCGTCCGGTTCACCTCGAAAATGCCGCTCAGCAGGTAAAACAGTGACGGCAGCTCAAGTGTTCGAGGCTGTATCGCTCGCTTTCATCAGGCAGATGAAGAAAAAAAAAAGTCGTCTTCCTGCTTTTGTCTGTTTGTGTGACAGAAATCGTCCCATTTGTTATTTCAACCTTTCCTCCATTTTCTAAAAAGTCCACGTTCACCTCCAGCTCTGCTCAGATCCAACAGGACGTCCCGAAAACGCCGACCTGTCGGTCAACCGTGCGCCGCCGCCGAGTGAGTGTGTGTTTGTACAAGAGAAAATGATATAGAATGAAAGTCTGCGGTGTGTGGGCTGCGGGGTGTGTGTGTGTGTGTGTGTGTGTGTGTGTGCGCTCTGACCACACCCTCAGTTCTGTCCAGCTGGACTGATAAACAATAGCGGGAAATCCTTGTTTTCACAACCAGCAGAGAGAGAGAGACAGAGTGAGGGAATGTGAGATCTCATTCCAGCAATGTTATTGGACGGCAGCAATAACAGAAAAGACAGCAAAGCAGAAAGGGGGGGGTGTAAAGAGGAGAGGAGGAGGAGGCAGGACGAGGAGGTAAAGAAGGGAGGACAAGCAAGGAGGACACAGGAAAGAGGAAGGAGTGGAGAGAGGTGCAAGGATGGATAGGAAGAGAAAGATCACAGACTGCAACATGAGGTCATTTCCTTTCCTTAAAGTGCACACACACACACACACACACACACACACACACACACTCACACACACACACACACGAGTAATAGTTCAACATTGTGGGAAACATACCAATTCTTTCTGAGAGTGAGACGTTCAGACAGGAATCAGTCTCATGTTTCAAGTACAGAGTCAGGAGGAGGTTAGCCTAGCTTAGCATAAAGACTGGAAGCGGGGGGAAACGGCTAGCCTGGCTCTGTCCAAAGTTTAAATACACCTACCAACTGGGGCTGTATGGCAAAAACATTTGTGATGATATTTTATGATATTATATATATTATAATATTGGCGCTCAAACGATAAGTTGATCAGTTCTTTTAAGCCAAGGCTTAATCTGTTTGCATTTTATTAAATTCAATGTGGGACTATTTACACTGCAACTGTAATTTTACTGTCCATTCTGTTTTATACTAGTTTATATTTTTATGTTCCATTTTATTTAACATTTTTAAATCTTCTGTATGCGTTTAAGAGATTGGCTGTTCCTTCTTTTTTCATATAGACTATCAAGCTTTATTGATTTTATTTGTTAACTGCCAGATTTTTGAATGGGGTTTGGTTGGACGTTCAGGGTGACAGCAACATTCACATAATATAGTAAACAAGCAAAGTTAGCCCTCCGAGCTAATGCGTGCTAACTACGCTAACGACACTAGATATGAAACAAAATCCAGAGACTATATGGGATGAAGTCGCTGTGAGCTGCAAACTCCAAACAGAAGGCAGAAGATGACGTTATCTCAGAGCCTGACCGGGCGAGGCCTCTCTTCCTCCGGGCAGACATCTTCACCGAGTGGACGGGACGACTTGACGTAGTGGAATGATTTTACTCCGGAGAGCGGCATGAAAGTGAGGAGCGCTCACACCGACTGACAAAAAACGTAACAAAAAACAACAGCGGTGTCAAATCTTTGACTTTCAGGGGCAGCCCTAATACGTGTCCTTATATCTCGTCTCAGTGCCTTCATGTAAAGCACTCTGAATGGCCTTGTTGTTGAAAGGTGCTATATAAACAAACTTGCTTTAACACATCACCAGTCTGTGTGTCTCAGCATGAGGAGCCGGATTCTCTGCACACCACCGCCACCGCCTGGTTTATCCTCAGCAGCTCTTTACATTTCAGCTCGACTGCTGAGCCAAATTCCCTCTAAAGAAACGTTCGTCTCTCTCATGTTTCTATCTGACTTTTCATACCAAAAGTAAGTAAAGTTCAGCAAATTCACAAACATCCCTGAGCCTATTTTGGGAGTTTGGTCCATTCCTAACACAATGCCACATGGTGGCTTAGTTTCTGTGGTGTAGTTGCTTCGTAGTAAACGGGGAATGACATGCAACAAAGGTCCCCAGCTGGACTTGAACCCGGGATGTTGCAGTTCATGGTCGGCATCTTGAACCCCAGAAGTCACAGAGTGTTTTAATCTCTACGGATCAGTGTTTATGTTGCTTACATCGCCGTGCATCGCTGAATATACCTCCTTTACGTGTGCATCATCAAAGTACATCCATCGTCGGATCTTTGTCTGGAAGAAGAAGGTGGAGTAATGTTTCCCGTAGTAACACACCATGCCGACCAGGTAGAGCTCCGACTGACGAGCCTTCTCCTCCGTTACCCTGTAAAACAACTGCAGAGAGAAAGAGAGAAGAAGAGTTCGATGGAGCAGCTGAACTGAACCTTCTTCTGATTTTCTTCCTCTATAAGCTGATGATGCTGATGTTTATCAATGCGTTTCAAGGACTTCTTACATCCCCGAGGCGCAGGCAGGTTCCCAGGGTGTGTATGACATCCTCGGCAAGGTCCGAGTGATCCGAGTCCCAGACCAGACCGATGGTGATGATCTCCGGACTGTTGAGGAGGACACGAGCCATCCTGAGCTGCTGACCACACTGACTCTGAGGAGGAGGAGGAGCAACAGGTATGACATTTACATCGACATGAAACATCAGAGAAACTGTAACTGTAATGATATTTGATTTATAATCAATAAGTGATGAAAGGGTCTCACGGGACAGCTGCGCAGGTCTCCCATGCTGGCGTTTCGCAGCAGCTCCCCAAACATGCCAGGAGTCGCTTTCTCCCTCGACTCCAACATCTTCACTGCCTGGTTACTGAGGAAGACGAGGAGGAGGAGGAGGAGGAGATGAGATCTGCATAGCTCTAGTTTGTGTTTCTCATTGATCACACGTGTCATAGTTCAAGATAAAATATTTCCTCTGGTGTACAATTATGTAGGATTTTGAGCCATTTATGATAATACCGAAACAAACGGTCATATTGCGACGTGTCGACACACATATACATGGTAGTAAGCTTACAAGCAGTAAGTACAGATACTGATGATCTGCTGTGGAGGAGCTAATTCCAAAACATTAGCAGCTTTGTTTTGTGTGTCGGCGGTTTGATTAAGAGTCGAGTCGCTGCATCACATCGTGAAGACCAAACACGCTGATGGATCGGTCTTACATTTGTTTTGTGGCGATTAATCACAGAGAAAAAAGAAAGCTTTGAAAGAGCAAAGACAAAACAGCCAAATCAGTCGCATTCAGGCGGTGATGTGAGGAAAACACACACACACACACACTTATTTTACCCAGTATGATCTACACTAAGTTGGAAATTAATCACTAGACAAACTGAAATAATTATTGTTTACTTGTCTGGTTGCCATCTTTGTTTGGGTCGAGGGATGAAGACAAAGGCTGAGAGATCTGGAAACAGTGAACACTGCTCCACACACACAATAAAAAAAAAGACTCCCTGGACCCGAGTATCAGGTCAAGAGATGAGAGAAAAGCTCAAAAAGCTCAGGATTTTCTGTATATCATCATATATTCATGACTGAATAAGCAACAAAGTTTGAGTCTTTAAAAAACATCCCAAGTTTTTATTTACGAAGAGTTTAACAGTCACACACTCAGCCAGCCTGCCTTATTAGGACTGTGTGGGTGTTGTAAGACAGAGGAGAGGGATGCACACACACACACACACACACACACACACACACACTTACCACAGGGAGGTGGTGGAGATGTAGTGGACCATCTGAATGAAGGGCAGAGGGTCTGAGGACGCTCCACAGCTGCTGCACACACACTGACACACACACACACACACACACAGGTAAACACCACACCTGACATGTTTCTATTTCACTTTGACTCAGAAAAGTCGGCGGGATAATGACCAAACTCAGCAGATAACATGACAATATTTAGAAGATAATACTGATGTTACGGAGGACGTCTAGTCGCCTGGAAACGTTAACGATCATCACTAAGCTTCACACATTAAATTTAGGTTACAGATCAGATTTAAAATACTTTTCTTTGAATAATTATTTGTGCCTGATTTGGTTTTTCCACTAAAAAATCCAGAATCTATCAATATGTAAATATTATCAATTTCTTAAGTTATTTTGCAAGTTTAACAGTTGGACACAAGATGTCTCCTAGTTTAATTAAAGGTCCAGTTCTCAGTGTTTGTGAGCTGGAGGCTCCAAGTTTCCACATCGCACTACTACAAGTTTCATACTGGACCCTGATTGGCTCCAAACGGGCTGTGATGTCATGAAGTCCTTTTAAAAAAACAAAAAAAGATTTGTATCATAGCGTCTCCTTGTTCAGCTGCAGCAACACAAAGAGGGAATTTTGTAGAAAAACACAGCAGCTTTGGAACAAATCCAGCAGATTTCTGACTGTGGATTCTGTCCTCCGTCCTTTACAGTGGAAGCATGTTAGGAAGATCTTTAAAGGCCAGAATGAACAGGAGGATGATTACAGAAAGCAAAACCTGTTTCAATGTTCATACCTATTGAAAAACTGAACCTCTCCTTTAACCTAAAGAAATAGTTTTTAAGGTGACATTTGTTCCAGCAGAGCACGTCTCTGTCTCACCTGTTCGAAGAGCGTCATGGCAAACTTCTGGTGGGGGATGCAGTGTCTGGCTGTGCAGATGTCTTCTTTGGTCTCGTCTGCGATGTGGAAGTGAATCCTCATCAGGATGTTTTCCTGCAGAGAACAGAAACGAAGACCGAACTGATCAGTAAACTGCGGGGACGTCAGTTCCTCTGACAACGTTTCTTCTGGTTAAAACAAAAACTTGTCCTTTAAATACCTCGTGTACCTGAATGCTTTTACAGTGATGACTAGTGTGTGTGTGTGTGTGTGTGTGTGTGCGTGTGTGTGTGTGTGTGTGTGTGTGTGTGTGTGTGTGGTCTTACAAAGCACTCTGCAGCGTCGTCCATGATGCCGAGCTGAAACCTCTGCTCGTCCTGGAAGGTTTTGGCAAGCGCGCTGCGGAGAGCGTCAGACGGTAAAACCTTCTCACTGCTGTACTGAAACTGAGCAAAGATACTCTGAAGAGCGAGACAGACAGACAGGTTAGAAACAGGAAGCTGGTCCAGAATCCAGCTTCAGATATCGGTCAGACCGATCCTCACCTTCAGAGCGCAGAAAATGCACGAGTCCTCCATACACTTGTGAGTCGTCAGCTGACGGAAACTACGTCTGAAGATGTCGAGGTGCCACAGAACCTGAGAGACAGAGACAGATCATCAGTAAACAGCACACACACCTGGTCAGGTCGCCATTACAGGTGCAGAAGACAAACATTTCAGACATTCCATTCAGGATTCAATAAAAATCAAGACAATCGGATGGTGTGCATCGAGATATAAACCTTACAACCTGTCCATAAAAACTCAAACTAAATATTGATTTCCATCCCTGATACTCAAACCTCATGTACCAACAATAAATTAATCACCTCCACCTGCCGAGATCTGATCCCAAAACCTCAGCAGACAAAGAGCAGGAAATAAAGACTTTCCCGTTTAACATAAACCTGATCCAACTGTCCGAACAATTCTGAAAATAAAACCAAGCCGCTTACTATCCAGCCTCTGTCCTCACCTCTGCAGGAGGAAGTACGGAGGCTAAAAGCAGGAAACTGGACTCTCTGTTTAAGAATCCTTAAAAATCCAAATGAACTTCCAGAGAATCAGCGTGTCTCTGTGCTGCGGCTCTGACTCCACTAAAGGATCACTGTGATGTTTACATCAGCACAGCTACCGGCCAATCACCTGTCAGTGTGGACGCATGGCCGCCGCTGACCTGAGACGACAGCCGGCCAATCAGAGAGCAAGTTTAGTGACCCGAGGACGAGCAGGAGTGTGTGTGTAAGAGAGCGAGGGAGACAGACCGTGTCAAAAACACAAGTAAAGCTGTGTGTGTGTGTGTGTGTGTGTGTGTGTGTGTGTGTGTGTGTGTGTGTGAGAGAGAGAGAGAGACGACAAAAAGGGGGAAGAGGGAACATGGTGTTGCCTGTGTCAGGGAGAGCAAATGTCAATGTTTATGTCTCTCTGTCTTCGCGTGTGTGTTTGTGTGTGTGCTAATTAAGTATTTAATATTTGATTTGATGTCAGGGTGTCTGCAGGGTTCACTTTAAGACATATTTAATACCAAATAGAAATGAATTGAACCAGTTCCATGATCACACCGGGCAAAGTATGAAAGTACGATGGAAACCAGCAGGAGGACGTGAGCTGCAATTATCTATTATCTGTATCAGCTTCAGTCAGACTCTGTGGACCAAAACTGAAACCATCAACACAAACTCATTATTACTGAGTTGCAGCTGCTGATGGTACAATATGTATTTAACAATCGAACAACCATGTAGTGTTTCCTTCTCCACTCAAC
Source organism: Maccullochella peelii (assembly GCA_002120245.1). Lineage (NCBI taxonomy): Eukaryota > Metazoa > Chordata > Actinopteri > Centrarchiformes > Percichthyidae > Maccullochella > Maccullochella peelii. Next base: position 20,371 of record LKNJ01006487.1, read on the forward strand.
CCAGAACACTGCTTATAAAAGTAATACAATTATTTATTTACTGTGAACTTTTGCACATCCTGCACAAAATGTACAGCTCTTCATTTTCATGTTATTGTACAGTTTCTCAATTTTTATCTTATTCTATTTAATTATATATATATATATATATATATATATATATATATATATATATATATAT
>LKNJ01006488.1:0-31950 GCA_002120245.1 Maccullochella peelii
ATCTCTTAAGCTTGTGTTAACCACAGACCTTATTTCAGGCAGCGAACCAAAAACCCATTCAGGAAACCCACTGACTTCAAGACGAGGGAACCAGAAGTGCGAAAATGCTAACTCATTTCCGGGTTTTAGGACTCATTCCTGCAGCAATATATGGTGACATAAGACATCTATACAGGCAAGTGGAAACAATTGTCATTAATTGTTTTCTGTTAGGACCAGCTATTTGGATCATAATTTAAAGCCAGAAAAACACCCAGAATTACCTCTTTAAGTAGAAACCCGACATTTTCAAAATTACTTGCTAAAAACAGCAACCATGTCAGTGTCAGAAAATGTTGATTTAACAGATTTAGCATTACAAAAAACACTGGCCTGTACAACACAGCAAGCTGGGCTTTTTCCACATTCTTCACATATCTGCCTCTGTTGGTCTGATATAAATCTCTCACTTCACACATGCCAGCATTATGGCTCTGTACCTCTCCAGCAGGAGTCTCTGGCTGCTCACTCACCTGTGGCTCTGGATAAACAAACACTCTGCACACGTGCATGCCATGATAAGAGGAGGCTCTGTTCATTTGGAGTAATTAGACAAAGAGCTGACTGCAGAACTAGTCTTCTTAAGTTTTGAAGGGAAAATGTCCAAAAGTAGCTGGCTGGTGAATAGTTACTACGCAGCCAAAGTTGGCAGCGGGGCTTATTGACAACGCTGAACCATGGTTGAAAATGTGTTTGGGAAAGTTGGAAGAAGTTGCTGCTCTGCTGCACTCCAAGATCCTAACCTGGATAAACAGCTAGAAAGTGGGTTTGTGTTTGTTGTCTCTACAACGAACTTGGTTCATGAAAGTAAAAGGTCACTGATTTAAATAAATTAGAACATTTTATAAATGTTTTATTACTTTGCCTGTAAATGTGAGGGGATTAAAAAATGGGCTACACCCATCCACTTATCCATTTTTGTTTATATTGCAGAGTCACGGGTAGTGGGGGACATCCATGTCAGTAACACTTGGGCATTCAGTTTCCAGGTCATCTAGTTTTATATAAAATAAACATGGCTTGCACACTGCAGACCTCCAGTATTCACTATTTATTACACCAAGGTAACGTTTCGAGCACAGCTGCTCTTGCTCTCTCTCAGTTCAGCACCTGCCCCTTTTGTGGTCTGGATGTGCGTGTTTACTCCTATTTAATTTAGTTTAATATACCACCAGTATCTTCATTCTACCTTAAAAACTGAGCCCACTACAGCCTCTGAAAGACAATAATGACGACAGAGGATGTAGCGGAGTTAAAGAGGTTAATGTTTTTATTGCTTTCCCTGTAAATGTTGGGCTACACCCATCCACTTATCCATTCTTGTTTATCCTGCAGGGTCACACGGGTTGGGGGGGGGGGCATCCCTGTCAGTCACACGGATGACCCAACACGTACACATTCACACTAACATTAACACTTGGGCATTCAGTTTCCAGTTCACCTTCGCTGCATGCCTTCAGATCTGTGACAGTGTAACAACTGTGCAGCAAAGTGGCTCTGTGGATAAATCTACATTTTAAATTGTGCCCCTGAATCACTGTGATGGTGGTCCTTTTCTTTCTGACAGTTTGCAATCTATTATACCTACACACATTTGTGATCATGGTGGGTTTTTAAACCTGCAATAACAGATTTTGGCCACTAGGGGGCTGAATGAGCTGAAACGCACTATAAAGCTATAAAGCTGACTGAGAGCGAGTACAATGTGATCACAAGTAGAAAACAACAAGCTTGGCCCCTGGTGAGGGACTGTGTGTTTAGTTCTTATTTTACTTTTGCGATAAAACCATCAAATATTTATCTCGATATGGACTTCCATTCTGAAAAAAAGTTAATCCTCTACAGGAAAAGGGTTGCCACAAGGTGAGAAAGCACAAAGAGAATAAAAAATGAGCATGAAGGAAAGGCTGAGAGTTAAGTAAATGCCAAAATAATTAACATGTTCAAAGACACCAAATGTTAGCATTTGGTTAGACAGTATTGGTCCCGCCTAATTTGAGCGGCCCACTCTCTGAAGCCTCCCAACTCATTCTTGATGAAAAGGTCAGTGCCTGTTGGGGAATATGAGTCCCTGTCTGTGTCTCTAAAAGGCATGCATAATGTAACAGCTTTTAAAGGGACTTGTATTACGAAAGTATGGAAGCCTATAGGGGACTATATTAAAATGATAATATAAACTTGAAAATTAAAATGTAATTTCATATAGCATTATAATTTTCCACATATGTATGTGTTATTTGAGTAAAAATTAAATGCAACAATCCAATTTGCATTTTCATTTTCCCATACTCATATGGACGTTCTATGGCCATATTAAAATAAATATGGAAAAGCTGTTTGACATTTAATTTTCAAAGTTGTACACTGCTGTACAGTGAACAATATTCAAATGTTAATTCAAATTTGAAAATTAAAATGCAATATAAACAATGTAACCTGATTTTCCATTTATGTAAGCAACATTTAAGTCACAATTAAAATAGCAATTTTCTAACAACTTGAAAATGAAAATGGCATTTGACATTTAATTTTCAAAGACTTGGGTTATTACATTTTTACAGTATGTGGAACATTATAATGCTATTGTATAATTACATTTTCGTATTCAAGTTTACATAAATATTTTAATATAGCCCCCGTAGGCTTCCATAATATTGGGACACAAAATAATCCAATACACTGACGTGTAACTGGACCTGAAAGCTCTTTGCTGTTCTTAAAGTGGAGTTTTTCATCCAAACAACCTTTCATTATTAATGAAGGCCTGTCTTTTTAGATGATATGTTTCTGCCAGGTTCTGAATAAATAAGCAGTTTCTATTACTTTTTTGCATAAGGTCTCACTGGAGTAAGTATGCTAATGCATTAGAAACACATTGCTTCTTTTACTTCCAGCAATCACCAGGATTTCCCCTTTCAGTGCTTGTTGCACAAGCAAGAGTTACAACAGCGGAAGCAGAGCAGCTGCTGGTCAGAGGTGTCAAGTTTTAATAACAACGGTTGTTTTATAATAGGTGAGAAAATAAAATTGCTGTGAGAACAGCATAGATCAATAGGGACTGACTGTATCGTTGTCAGCATTACTTCTGCCAGTATTTTTCTTTGCTGCTATGGACAAGTCTAAAAAATATATTTTAATATTCAAGTCTGCTCTGCTGCATGGGACCTTTTTCATATTACACAGTCAGTGATTCATTGTTGGTGCAGCTTTAAACATGTTATTATTATTATCATTTGAAGTAATGCAAATATTTTAAATGCTATTTATCTCAAAATATATTTAATATGAAAGTTTGAGCTGAGTTTACTTGGAAAATGTTGGTAAACCGATTGCCTCACATTTTCCAAGTAAATCATACATGTATTTTCAATGTACAGTGAACATATGCTGTATATGTTGCCAACTATCTGCTAGTCTTGCAGTGACTACAACAAACCATTAACAATTAAAAAGTCTAACAATTATGAAGTCTTTTAAAAAAAATCTTTTTCTTATGTTTCTCCAAGTTCTTCAAGCCTTCGGCACATCGATGCATACAACGTTTAGTAGACTGAACTGTTAGCTTAGCTTAAGATCATAAACATGGTCTTTATGGTCTGTATGGTTTATTTCTGGAGCTATTTCAGGTGAGGGTCCACGTCTTCATCCAGCTGTGCAGTGATATTAGTTTTACAGTCGTCGCCCACCACATGGAACGTAGGCTCTGCTTGCTCAGTTTGTTATTATTCAAGCACAATTTAACATCAAGGCTTCCTGGAGCCCAGAAGACATAAGACAAATAAAAAAAAACATTCTGCTGCACTGGTAGCTGAGCTGGAGAAAGGGGGATGGGGTGAGAGGTTGCCAAGGCAGACTGAGTTATGCCACGAATAGAGATACTGTTGCAACAACTAATGTGTCACTTATAATGCTTTCATTCATGATATACTATATGTACGAGATAATACACAACAAGCTGTACGCACCATGTTAGTGACAAGAGCTGTTATTTTCCAAAATTCATGGGGTTCTGGGTTTTAGCAGCAAAGTTATCCAAATACCTTCCTTACATGTGAGACCTGGCCCAGACAGCACCCCCACACTACTGTTCTTGTACCCAGTGTTTTAATGCATTTTGTAAGTACAAGTAGACATTGTTCTACATTGAGCCCATATATCGCTCTCTTTCGATGTGGCTCATGAGTTTAACTATGAGAGATGATTTAGGTTGTTCCTATTCTGTCTGTTGTAAAATATGGATTTTTTTTTTTTATGGATATTTTGGCAACATGCAGTGGCACCAAGGGACTGAAGCCCTGCGGCCCTGGCACTGTACACACTCAGAATTCAGCTGGATTAATATTTCTGCCAGCAAACTGATGAGTTTCCCACATTTACACAAAATGTTTTGAACTGGGTGAAAGCCACATGGCGATGGGAAATTGCAACATCATGCCTATGCAAACAGGAGAATGCAGACTGAAGCCATTGTCTGTTCCAGTGCAATGGCTACCAACACACCATGCCTAAATGATGTCAACATCTATGACTCTTCCATGCTGATCAAAACAGACCCATCCATACACAGCGGGGTCTGTGCAGACAGATGGAAAGATGGGAAATATTCTGGAAATATTGTGTGCAATCAGCTCATAATGTCACCACCAAACTGAGGTTATATTGGGAGGCTTAATGAGGGGTTTCATTGCAGGTTTCCATGATTTATTTGGCAGGTTTGGCCAATGGAGCTGTCACCCAATGTTACACAAACACCATCCAGATGAGATCTCTGAGTTCATGCTGCAATTATACATTGACAGAAATTGATTGATTAGCTTGCAGCAGATTGGATATATATTAGTATAATATGTTATTAGTATAATAACATCACACAGGTCCACAGGCACCCTTTCCTGATGAAATACACCAGTTTAAGGAATTCCCTAAAAATCTGTTAAAATTTAAAGTTAAATTGCTTAGGGCCTTTTTAAATTAATAAACACTCACTTCTCAGAAGTTGAACCATAAGATCAGCTGCTGTAGAATGCAACAAGACAGAGTAAACCACTTGTCTACCGAGCTCCATTTATTTAGGGCTCTTAAAAAGTCTATTTTAAGGAAGGCTCTGTCAGATCTGATTTAATTAATTGTTAAACAGAACACAAGTAGGCTACTCCCCTTACTTTTCATTACCAGCTTTTTACAGTTTTATTTGGATACTTTAAAGGAAAACTAAATAGAAAATGATCTTTTCAGTACCAAAAACCCATACCCTGTAGGTTTAAAAGATGGCTTTGAAAAGTTCACAGTTTGCTTGTTGGTGGAGGTCGGCAGCTTTAGTCAACTTGAATTCACAGTGGTCATAATGGATTCGACTGAAAAGCCAGAGTCACTATATGGAAGATTTAAAATGGCTAAATTAAAACAAATTAACTATTTAAATGAAGAAATAACTAATTCATAATAAACAGATTGCACTCTTGCTAAATTCAATACACTCAAGGGTTTTATTGCTACAGCCTTACGTGTTCTGGTATGACAAGTAGCTTATGCTGGCTAATGTTAGTTTAATATTGCTGTATAACTGACATATGGGAATAATTTTGCCCATTAATAAAAACACAAGGAAATCTGTTGCTCCTCTGTTCGTCCGATAAACTGTTGTCCTGCTGGGAACTCTGGGAAGTGACCACAGAAGGCCGATGTCAGACACCGTGGAGTAACCTCAGGAGCAGACAGCAAAGAAGTTAAATATAAGGAAGCTTTAATAGCAAAAGTAACAACCACAAAAGTCTGGGCAAAACACAGAAGTAGAGACAGGCCGAGGTAGAAAGTCCAAAAGGTCAGGCAGCGTGGCAGAGGTACAGGCAAGGGCGAGGTAGAATCCTGGTCGTCTATGAAAACAAGGCAAGGTCACAATCTGATCCAAAAACAGGGCTTGAAAGCTTGGCTGGGAACACAAGACAATCTGGCAATGAACAAAGGAAGTAGACTGGTTTAAGTAGGGAAGTGGCTGATGAGGGAATCGGACAGGTGCGTAACGGGGAACAGGTGTGCCTAATCAAGCAGATCTGAGGTCTGGAACTGAACTGACACGACAGGAAGTGATTACAAAATAAAATACACACAAGGACTAATGGGACATGACAGCCGATGCTATTAGCATTCAGACAGTAGCACTCAAGACTTTTAAGGCTTATCGGTAGTTGCATCCCTATATGACACAGTTCTCATTCATATCCATGTCTTGTACTTTCTTTCTTCTCAAAAGCTTCTGTTCATTGATCCTTGCAGAGTTTCCATATTCCTTGGGAGCACTCGCTTTACGTGACCTTTTGATGAGATTCTAACCGTCCTCGTGGGGGATGTTTGAGCAATGTTTTCGCCTTTAGATATAAAAGACTGAAAGCTCTCTCCCTGCCATTACTCAATGACAGCACCAGAGGCTTTTAAAAGACTCAGGATATTTGTGCATAAAGATAACCTTACAGAGTTTTAAGAGTTAGATGTCTGCTTGAAAAATCTGTGGCTAATGAGGTGAGAAATTTCTATTTATTGCACCTTTCTAACCAGGGTCACAAGCGTCCTTTTCAAGACTGTTAACTCTGTTGTCTGTACTGCACACTACAGCTTCTCCAGTACTGTTATAAAGTTGACGGGAACAGGCTGCATTTGTTTCCTGAGTCAAGGGACCACAACATTATTTCCACTCTCTTGACCTTGCTAATCTGTCAAAACAAACCTTTGAATTCTTTATCGCCACATAGAGCCTGCTCTGTGTCCATAAGCTTATTCTCATCAAGTCTGCCTGAATCATTCTTAATGGATGAAATTCCGGTCCAGCTTCTGTATTTTTCATAGCTTAAAACTGCTCTGGTCACGGTTACAACTTATACATTGTTTGCTGCCAAATCTGGTTATTATTCCGTTTTAATTCTCCTTGATCTTAGCTCAGATAATCAGTATCAGTGATTCACCTCTGGGTTTATTTAGGTTCCTCGCTTTTTCTGTAGATTACTGGTGAAATCCACTTTCTTGTGGGGTTCACCAGGGTTCCATTTTGGGCCCTTCATAATGTGTGCTTTCTTTGAGATGCATTAGCATTAGATACAATTATCACTTTCAACACTGTATGTTATCCTACACTATATTAGTCAGTAAACCTGTCCTGTTTATGTCTATAAGCAGTAGTGGGGGAAATATTCAGATCTTTTACTTCAGTAAAGTAGCAATTCAACAGTGTAAAAGTACTCCATTATAAGTAAAAGTCCTACATTCAAATTCCTAATTAGAAAGTATATATTTAATAGGCAAAATTTACTTAAAGTGTGTCTGTCTGCTGTTTGGTGCTGAGCAGGTAGCCTGCAGTGGGTTTTTAGAGCTTTTTCTCTGAAAACAGCTGCCTGCCTGTATTCTGCGGATTTTATTTAGAATTATGGATTCAAATTAGTACATTTTCAAGATAAATTGTAATTCACCTTGAACTTACATTCACTTGGCTCACCACTCATTGTACAGGCTGGCACAGGGAATAGCAAATGAAAACACAGGGAATAACTAATATAAAGACAGTCAAACAAATCCTAAACCTTCTTTTAGGAGCCTCTTTCAGGAGTTTGTCTCTCCACTTGCCCTGAAGTGGTTCAGTACGGTGGCCCTGAAGGTCAAAACACAACAACATTACAGAAAGGGAGGGACAACTCTCCTTGTTTGTGATTGGACCGAACCCAAGTCAATTGGATCAACCGGTGGGCGTTGATAGAAATTGTCTAGTCTGCATTAAAGTGTTTTCTACTGTCATTTATACTCCTGATACATATATCTTTAAGTGTAGCTGCCAACAAAATATATTGCTGCAAAAATGTGGATGTTTTTGTAGCGGTTGTAGCATTATCGTGTTTAAACTCGTTTAAACCCTTTGTAAATATACTACTTGACAGACCCATTTTTTTATGTCTTATTTTGAATGTTACAAAAATGTATTCATGGAGGAAAAAAATAATCCCCTTGGTTGATGGTGAAGAATATAAAATGTTATTTATTCTATTTTACTATTTAAATATGGCATGTGTTGCCATTTTCTTTAACCTCCAACAACAACTAAATGTTATTCAGACCATTTACACCATAGGATATGAGATACTAGAGCTCAGTGCCTACATTTCAAAACAAAAGTTGATATCCTCAGTGATCAATATCCCAGCAGACTATTTCCACATCCAATTTCCACCGAAATTGATCATCACACATGGCAGCAATTGCAAACTTCCACATTTCCCAAAATAACAAGGACATGACCCCAGTGTCCTCAGTGATAGCTATGGCCCTGCTTCTGGTGCTTTCTTACAGTCTAAGAAATAAAATGAAATACTAGCTATTCCTGAACACAAGGCGCACGTGTGGTCCTCACGGTTACCTGGGGTGTGTTTTCCTATGAGGAAATGGAAGCGCAACATAGGCTGCACCTTCATGAATGTAATCCTGCTGCACACCAGCAGTTTCTATTTCTAAACTTAGCCACTGACCTTGCTTCGCCTCATACCCTCATTTGCACATCTAGCTGCTTCTTGTTACCTTTCAGTCTCCTCTGCAACCATTTTTCTCTTTCCAACTACAAGTGCCTTATGCCAGTACAACCGCCCATGTACATGTGCACCTGCCCTACAATATCCCTCTGTCTGCTTGTGCCTCCAACATTGCCTCCCTTGGTTTCTACTTCTTCTCTCCTGAGATGATTGGCCACTGCATTTCATAATCTGCACAAAAAGTAATCTGGCCTCAGTCATGAATTCATGTTTTGTTTAAGCTTCATTTAATATGTATTTCAGCACAAGCAGCTTCATTTTTTAAGAGGCTTAAAGAAGAAAATGCTTCTGTAAAATGTATAATTATCTTGGCGGAGGCAAAAATTAAAGACCTTGAGAGGAGGAATGAGAGGAATTTGCGCACAAGAGCACAAGTGGTAAAATGCCGCCTCTCTAAACAACCCATCAAAAGCTTTCCATCACTCTGCAGTTGTTGGGGTATTTTAAGCCTGCAGTGACACTATAACAGCAACATTTTGGACTGAAATCAACTGATCGTTCCCTAAACCCCTCCCCTGAACAGCGATTCCAATGATAGTAGTGCAGCAACTCACGATACTCTGCATCTAAAGAGTTTGGAGTCTGTCTTTTTTATTGCCTTCAAATAACTAAAAACATAAGAGCCAAAGTGTAAGGAATGGATTAAACACTGTGTTTGCCTGCTCTTATGTAAGCTGCCAAAGTAAGCATGCCCAGCTAACTACCTACAGTAGTACTTCCAAAGTCAAGGAGTATAGCTGCATTATTAGGTGGGATTACAGGTTACATTACAAAAAACCCTGTTCAGAACTGACATCCACTGTGGAAGCCAAGATGCCACCACATTACAGTTTAGGCTAATGTTAGTGAATCTGCTCTCCATTGGATTTGGGGAAGTTTACACCCCAGCAACCCCAGCTAAACTTTATAATTTTGTTGAACATAACGATATTATACATTTTTATTTATAATACTGTACTGCAGCATTAGGGCTAGTACAATAACAATGCTACTCTTATGTCTTCTACATGGATCATCAACCGAGGATTATGACTTGTTGCCTAATACATGTAACTTTGGCCTCAGTCGTTTAGCACATGTATGTAGCCATCAAGTACATATTTTAGAACCTTTAAAGCAGTTGTTATTTTAAAATAAGTTAGCGGGAAACAATGCTAACTCCGTGAGTTGGCTGAAAACTCCATCTCCAGCTGACTTTTTAATAATTAGCTAGCTACATCTGCTAAAATCTGCTAGCGACAGTTGTCATTATGACGGTTATCAGCAAGAAATGAGAAGCCTGCTTTTGTGAAAATTAAAGACGCGTTGTTCCAAAATGATGAATTTTGAGTGGTAAACCAGCACATGTGCTGTGCTAGCATGGAACACTTGACAGGTATAACCACAGTAACATGGTGCAAGCCTGCACCTTTCAAAAAGGTCATGCTCATTTCACAGATTTGAAAGAATCTCATGACAGGCAAGTCGACCAACAGGCCAATCTCCCAAAACTTTCATTGATTTGCATTCCTTTTAAAAGGAAATTCATCACTGTAACACATAGGAAGTGAATTATGTTACCCATTTTTCTCCTGCTGAACTTCTGCAGTTGGTTGAGTATGCATAAAAGTGATCAACAACTCGGCTTACTGAAGTATTGAGTCGTGGAGCTTGTGGTTTTAGATAAGCCAATTAATCAGCATTTGTGAGTGTTTTACTGCACAAAACAGGAGGCCCAGTGAAGTAAAAAGTCCCAGAGTCAGGTGCTGAGAGAACATCCTCACTGTCATAGTGATGATGTGGGTGAAATGGAGTGTGGAGGGGTCTTGAGGGATTGATTGAATACCCTCTAGGAGACACAGCAGGCCTGACCACAAGCAAGCAAATAGTGTTCGGTGAAGTTGAGCAGAAAAATGAAAGGATCGATAGAAGCAAGGATGATGTTTTGAAAGCAGCAACAGTGTACTGTAGTGTATAAGGGAAATTGTGTTTTCACTTGTCTCAATATTTTCTTCAGTGGCTCAGGTTCAGGTAGACTGTTCCATGAGGTTTTAACCGTTGATCACTGAAATATTAATAGAATCTTCTTTTTATGACACTGGTCCACCCTCCCTCAGGCTGCTTCTCCTTTTTCTCTTCTGCAGTCTCTGCATTTTACTGGATAGGTAAGAAACCAATAATCAAATTAACCACTTTGTAAAATCTACACTGACATTCCCTTCAAAAAACATGTTTCATTTATCCAACTATGAACTTTTTTGAATTTTTGACCTAATGATGGTGCTATATGAAAAGTCAAGGGATCACTAAAGTCATCAGAATTTAACTTGGGGCTCACCAAAGTTATTACAGTTCATCCTGAGGGGAACATGAATGTTTCACTGCAATCCATCCCATCATTGTTGAGACATTTCACATGGCGGCGCTAGAGGAAAAGTCCGGGGATCACCAAAGTCATTAGGACTCAACATCTGGGGACCACGGATGTCTGAACAAAGTTTCAGTGCAATCCATCCAATAATTGCTGAGATATTTCAGTCTGGACCAATGTGGTGGACCGACCGACGACACCAACCAACACTGCCACATAGAGCCACAATGCTAGCATGGCTGAAAGTAGAGTCTAATGTCCATCTGCACACTGATCAGAAACATGGCTCTCTTGTTCTTATCAAAGCAATTTCTTTGTTAACTGTATAACAGAATAAACACCAACATTAATCGGCTTAGACAGAACTACTGACGACTTAAAACACTGAAACACATTCTTTAACTACTTCCCACTACATGTGCAATGTCCTCAGCTCTTCCTCCTATTTGATCTTCTAATAGCTTGTCCATCAAAGGATCATTAGAAATCACCACAACAAGATGATGGGCAGAGAAGACATTGGTGTGTGCTCCCGAGTGTCCCACAGGACTGATTTATTGAACTGAGAACCAGCAGGCTGCTGCCTTAAGGTGTTTACCTGCCACCATAACTCTCAGCATTGTTTTTTCTCTCTTTAAATCACTTTTGGAAAAAGTGTCAGGCCAGACTTCACAGTCTGTCTACTCACCCTACCTCCAATATATATTCATCCTTTATCCACCTTTCTCTCCTCTGGCAATTTTCTCCTTTGGGCTTTAAGCTTTATACCCACGTCCTTGTCTTTGTCTTTGTTGTTATAAGCAGCCATTCAACCTTTGTTCTCCTCAGCCGTTGTCCTCCATATGATTTTCATTACCATTTTCATCCTCCAATACCCAACCATGGTATTCATTTCAGAATGAATTCCTGGTGAGTGGTGAGTTTACTCAGGCAAAGATCCACACATTCAAGTGTTGTCCTTTGTGGTCACTATAGTGGTCACTTTATCTCATAGTGGTCACTTTATCTCAGGCAGAAACAAACTGCTCAGGCAGACAGAAATGGAAGGTATTCTTCAGGCCCTGTTAGCCTGCAATGAATAAGTGGGAAGAAGGCAGCCCAGTTATCAAGCAGCCTGTAACCTTGCAGGAGCAATACAGAGTACAAACACAGCTCGGACCTGAAGAAGTATGGCTCCCTGATCTCTGATGTGTCACTGACTACATTTACATACAGACTAATTTTCCACTACTATTCCGAATATAACAGTATTTTGAATTTGATAAGGGTCATGTAAACAGCATATTCCATTTGGATATTCCAAATGTAACATTTTCTAATTAAGACATACAGTGGGGCAAAAAAGTATTTAGTCAGCCACCAATTGTGCAAGTTCTCCCACTTAAAAGATGAGAGGTCTCCAATTTTCATCATAGGTATACCTCAACTGTGAGAGACAAAATGAGAAAAAAAAAATCCAGACAATCACATTGTAGGATTTTTAAAGAACTTATTTGCAAATTATGGTGGAAAATAAGTATAAATCAATAACAAAAGTTCATCTCAGTACTTTGTTATATACCCTTTGTTGGCAATGACAGAGGTCAAACGTTTTCTGTAAGTCTTCACAAGGTTTTCACACACTGTTGCTGGTATTTTGGCCCATTCCTCCATGCAGATCTCCTCTAGAGCAGTGATGTTTTGGGGCTGTCGCTGGGCAACACGGACTTTCAACTCCCTCCAAAGATTTTCTATGGGGTTGAGATCTGGAGACTGGCTAGGCCACTCCAGGACCTTGAAATGCTTCTTACGAAGCCACTCCTTCGTTGCCCGGGCGGTGTGTTTGGGATCATTGTCATGCTGAAAGACCCAGCCACGTCTCATCTTCAATGCCCTTGCTGATGGAAGGAGGTTTTCACTCAAAATCTCACGATACATGGCCCCATTCATTCTTTCCTTTACACGGATCAGTCGTCCTGGTCCCTTTGCAGAAAAACAGCCCCAAAGCATGATGTTTCCACCCCCATGCTTCACAGTAGGTATGGTGTTCTTTGGATGCAACTCAGCATTCTTTCTCCTCCAAACACGACAAGTTGAGTTTTTACCAAAAAGTTCTATTTTGGTTTCATCTGACCATATGACATTCTCCCAATCCTCTTCTGGATCATCCAAATGCTCTCTAGCAAACTTCAGACGGGCCTGGACATGTACTGGCTTAAGCAGGGGGACACGTCTGGCACTGCAGGATTTGAGTCCCTNGGATCTGAGGGCAGCTGGAAGTGTGGACATTTTCAGTGCTGTGATGTTGCCTGAAGCCAGATTGAAATTTGTCCAAAAGGCCATTTACATTTAAAAAGTTGAGTTGAATAAAATGTTTATTTTTGGATGTTAGCTAGCTCAGGAAGATGGGCCTAAGATACTACGCAGGACCCTCAAGCTCCCAGGCCTCTGGTAGAGGACCTGAGCTTATATGGCAGCAATGTTGACGTACAGTAGGTATGGTGTTCTTTGGATGCAACTCAGCATTCTTTCTCCTCCAAACACGACAAGTTGAGTTTTTACCAAAAAGTTCTATTTTGGTTTCATCTGACCATATGACATTCTCCCAATCCTCTTCTGGATCATCCAAATGCTCTCTAGCAAACTTCAGACGGGCCTGGACATGTACTGGCTTAAGCAGGGGGACACGTCTGGCACTGCAGGATTTGAGTCCCTGGCGGCGTAGTGTGTTACTGATGGTAGCCTTTGTTACTTTGGTCCCAGCTCTCTGCAGGTCATTCACTAGGTCCCCCCGTGTGGTTCTGGGATTTTTGCTCACCGTTCTCGTGATCATTTTGACNGATGTTTTGGGGCTGTCGCTGGGCAACACGGACTTTCAACTCCCTCCAAAGATTTTCTATGGGGTTGGCTTAAGCAGGGGGACACGTCTGGCGCTGCAGGATTTGAGTCTCTGGCGGCAGAGTGTGTTACTGATGGTAGCCTTTGTTACTTTGGTCCCAGCTCTCTGCAGGTCATTCACTAGGTCCCCCCGTGTGGTTCTGGGATTTTTGCTCACCGTTCTCGTGATCATTTTGACCCCACGGGGTGAGATCTTGCGTGGAGCCCCAGATCGAGGGAGATTATCAGTGGTCTTGTATGTCTTCCATTTTCTAATAATTGCTCCCACAGTTGATTTCTTCACACCAAGCTGCTTACCTATTGCAGATTCAGTCTTCCCAGCCTGGTGCAGGTCTACAATTTTGTTTCTGGTGTCCTTTGACAGCTCTTTGGTCTTGGCCATAGTGGAGTTTGGAGTCTGACTGTTTGAGGTTGTGGACAGGTGTCTTTTATACTAATAACGAGTTCAAACAGGTGCCATTAATACAGGTAACGAGTGGAGGACAGAGGAGCCTCTTAAAGAANGCATTACAGAGACTCTCGTATGAACCACAGAGTAAACGCTGCCTGTTGAGCGTACGGACCTGATGACAGGCAGCAGCGGACCGAAGGTTTCCTCCTGCGTGCAGAGCATCTCCGTGGTCTTCCATTTTCTAATAATTGCTCCCACAGTTGATTTCTTCACACCAAGCTGCTTACCTATTGCAGATTCAGTCTTCCCAGCCTGGTGCAGGTCTACAATTTTGTTTCTGGTGTCCTTTGACAGCTCTTTGGTCTTGGCCATAGTGGAGTTTGGAGTCTGACTGTTTGAGGTTGTGGACAGGTGTCTTTTATACTAATAACGAGTTCAAACAGGTGCCATTAATACAGGTAACGAGTGGAGGACAGAGGAGCCTCTTAAAGAAGAAGTTACAGGTCTGTGAGAGCCAGAAATCTTGCTTGTTTGTAGGTGACCAAATACTTATTTTACTGAGGAATTTACCAATTAATTCATTAAAAATCCTACAATGTGATTTCCTGGATTCTTTCCCCCCATTCTGTCTCTCATAGTTGAAGTGTACCTATGATGAAAATTACAGGCCTCCCTCATCTTTTTAAGTGGGAGAACTTGCACAATTGGTGGCTGACTAAATACTTTTTTGCCCCACTGTATATGGATATGCCGATATTATTCAGGTTTTAGGAGCATTTTTGGACATGTATACAGCGCATTCGGAATATGCGTCTCAATTGTTTTTGCCGCAGTTTGCGACACGCTGTCTCTTGCCAGTTTCCGGTCAGCTCTATGCGTTGGAAACAAACCAGCTAGCCAACAGTTTGCAAGGATGGGGTAGAGATTCATGCACAAAAGAAAAGCCCACATTTCTGGTTGGAAGGAGAAACACACCTGCTTTTAAACATTATGAAAGACTTGGATATCAACACCAACCTTTTCAAGAAGGTGGTTGAACGAATGAAAGAGGGAGGCTGTGTTCGCACAGTCGAACAAGTCCACCACCGGTTAAACACTTCGAAAAAATCCCATTTTGACTCCAAGAAGCAAAATGACTCAAGATGCTCCAGCTGTTCCACTTTTTGACGTGCGTTATTACGTTGATCGGAGTATGCACGGCTGCATGTAAACGGGAATATTAGTGGAATATTCATTGTCATTATGTACACTGTGATGGAAATCTGGAAGGTTAACTCATGAGTGAAGAAGTTTCAGAAGACCTGGATGTCTTACACAGAGGCATTTATTGAAGCTTGACCGAGGAGAATTAACACAGTTAACACTGTATTGCCACCCAATTCTGAAGGTTACTTCCTGTAGAGGAGTATTTAACCCTGTGCTAGACATATGAGATTCACTACAAGTCTAAATAAGGTTATTCCTCACCCAGCTGAAGATGTGTGAGATTCTATTGGGTATTGGATTCTAAACAAGGACCTTGTTACCTTAGTTAACGTAAATCACAGTGTACGTTACTCCACATCATATTTAGTACATATCTCAGAGACAAAGAGACAGTAGCAGTAACAGAAGCTTGTGAAACAGAGGCTAGCCCAGACGTGACGCCATGACTTCGGCTCTCTATTTACACAGATACAAAGCAACATTAGCATTCATTTGGAGTCATGTTTATGGCTTCCTGTCGATTGTAATTCAAAATTACATTTTTCTTTTAGCTCCGTTTTGCTCTCCTGAGGAAAATATCTGGTTCTTTAGCTGCTAAATGCTCCATCATGTTCACCAGCTAGTCGCTAACTTTGTGTGTCGTTTGGTGCTGGGCAGGAAGTGTACAGTGGGTTTTTAGAGCTATCTAGCTGAAAACAAGCCAACTCTGCTCTTTATCAAATGGGATTAAACAGTGTCCAGCTTTGTTTGCATATGGAGTAAATGATAAATGGCCCTATTTGGGTAAAAGCCTCATATTTTCAGGGTGGTTAACTTTGATCAAATATTTAAAATGTTAAGTTGCAGTCAATTGATTGCTGTTTTAGATTCAATTAGTAGTACATTTCAGAGTTCTGCATGTCCTCCCATTACCTTCCTTGGTCAACCTTTCTGTACAAACCTTTGCAGTTAGTGTTTTAAAAAAACAGAAGGACATAGTTTTTGCATTTACAATTGCATTGGCACCTTGTTGGCCATTGAGGTTTCAGATTCAGTGTCTGACCTGCAGGGCATGGGAATATGTCGCTTATGGTTAGGGTTAACAGTAATGACATAATTACACATAATTATCACAACATCATTGTTACATTAAAAACATTTTTCCTATACTTCTGATATGAAGGAAAGTCTAATGTATTTGGTAATGTTGAGTTATGAAAATATATTGCTGTAGAAAATCAATTTGTTTCTCAAGTGTCAAAGTAATTACATGTTTAAAAGTGTTTCAATAATCCATCCATCCATCCATTATCTATACCGCTTATCCTCAGAGTCGTGGGGGGCTGGAGCCTATCCCAGCTGACATTGGGCGAGAGGCGGGGTACACCCTGGCCTGGTCGCCAGTCAATCACAGGGCTGACACATAGAGACAGACAACCATTCACAGTCACACCTCCGGGCAATTTAGAATCATCAATTAACCTAACCTGCATGTCTTTGGATGGTGGGAGGAAGCCAGAGTACCCGGAGAAATAATATATATGTATATAATAATTATTATTTTAACCTTAACCTTAGCTGTGGCAGATCAGGAAATGGTCATTTGAATCAATTTTGTAACTGTCACATGTAACCAGTCCTCGAAGTGGGCCGGTCCTACTACATTTTACTCTTTGGTTACATATTGTCTTTGTATGCCGACTATCGACAGCAGAGGGTTTCAAGGATTACAGTCTGTGCAAATGTTGGGTCCTTTTTACATAACTCTGGATAGTACTCTCAGGAAGTCCATTAGAAATACGAAAAGTGGTGCACTGAGCTTTAAATAATGCAACTCTCTCTTCTGCAGACTGTTTGGCGAACTAAAGAAAACCCACCAGCAGCAAAAACTCAAATTGAGTCCTGTTTTTTTTTTTTGCGATGTGCCCCTAAAATTTGAAGGCAGCTACAGTATATCAGCTCCCAACTGTGAGGACTTGTCCTTGGACATGGAAGATGTCTGAATTGGAGTCTGAACTGTGCCATCACTGCAGACCATGCTCTAATTTCCTGCTGATGGAATGATTAAGGTCTCTGACAGAGGGCTGGCTTTGGCAACACATCAGAGGAAAATGTGAACCATGTTAACCTAAAGAGACACCACCTTGACCATAGGTATCAGAGCTCCATATAAAGCTTCGGTTTGTCACTCTAATGTTGGATTAGAATGAAAATAGCCTTCTAAAGACCAGTTTATGAGCTGTGTTGCCTCCTACCCACTGCAGCCTTGAAGAAGGTTGTTTATCTTGTTAAATGGACTGGAATTGTCAGATTATTTCAGCACAACTGGAGCGTTTGTATGGCGCCCCAAAGTGTTCAATATAAATAAATAAAGGACACGTGAAATAAATAAACGAATGAATAAATTGTAGTAAAATATATACATGAACCAACAATTTGTAAATTTGTTAAATAATTAAACCTAATCTCATTATCATGAAATGTCATAACAGTGGTGTTGTCTCCGCCCTCTCACCTTTCAGCCAATCACACGTCCCTTGTCTCTTAAGCTAGCAAGCTCAACAACTAACAAGTTTAGTCAGTTAGCTCTTGTTAGCTAGAGCAACAACAATGTCAAAGTAATTCTGAATCAGCTATCTAGCTACTGCTGAAATTAAACACAGTATGCAGATACAGAAACAGAAACTAACATCTTTAATTGATTTAGCTTAACAAGGCCGCACATGCTACCTACCTAGCTGGCCAACTAGCAAAGCAGTGTTGTGAGCTTGGTTCATTACTCAGCATCAAAGTGAAGAGACAATGTTAACAGCAGCAGCTAATGTTAGCTGGCTAATTTATAATGTATTTTTTATTCATTTAATATATTTAATATTGGGCTTCAATAGTTTGTGTATAGTTGATACAAGGCTTCAACTCAGCATTTAGATAAGTGCTTTCATTTAGAAGACAAGGATGATGGTGTCAAGGAAACCTCCCCCAAACAAGCTGTGGTGAACACCCAATAATCTGCAACACACAGCACAACTCTGCTGTTGTTTCCATATGGCAATTTCAACCCATAGAGGTCAATTCAACAATGCTTTTCTGCCATCATTTACTAGATTTAGAGTGAAATCAGTACAGAAGGTATTTTCCATCAGCTGGCAAAGCCACAACACCTCCTGTGACATCACTGATTGGGGCGTGGCCAGGAATGGGTTACTATTCATAAATACATCATTAAAGGTAAGGCATTTTGAGAAATACACTTTTTTTTCTTGCTGAGAGTTAGATGAGAAGATCGATACCACTGTCATATATGTCCGTTAAATATTTTGTCTTTCAACTCCCTGTCTACGAGTGTCGGACGTGTGTTGCACTGGAAGAACATGAGCAAGACTTCTACAGCAGTCAATATATAATATAACGTTTAAATAATTACTTACTTTAATTTACTTAAGTGTTTCAGATTTACCCCTTTGACCTCAAGGTTTTGGGGATTTATTCCTTCACGCTGGCTCACATTAGCAACTAAATCACACTCTACTGGGCAGTCAAGCTAGTGTAATGTGATAATGAGACCCCGTATGGTTTGAAGGAAGGCTGTATGTCTGAGTGAGCACTAAGAAAGATGCACAGTAAGGCTTTTTTTTTTTTTGCATCCCAGTCTGATATTTTCTCTGTGTGGAAATTGGGCCTGATGCTTCCTGGCAGATAAGAAGCTGACATTACAGCATGAATAGGAAATGAGCAAAAATGATCCAGTCTGTGCAAAGGTAATCTCACCCAAATAAAGGCTTTTCAGTCATAAAAAGTTGCAATGGTAAACAGAGTGGAGAAAGTTTTCACATAATCAGCAAAACATTACAAAATCTGCATTTCCTTGTAAATGGGGAGCAGAGTAGGCTGTGGAAATATCCAAGCTTCCTGAAAAGGGAGGCTCAAATCCTCAAGTTAGGGTTGTTTACTGTCACATACATACTGCAGAGGAAAAATCACTAAGACACAGATCTGGAGATATGCAGATATGGAGCAGACATTAATGAATAATGATTAAGTTTAAAGTAAACATGTACTGTAGAGGGAGATAATATCTACAGAGATTTGTTTTGTGGTCTTATACGTAAACACTGTTTCTATATTCCACTTTACAATGACTGCACAGGAGGTCAAATTCTGCTACAATGTATTGCCTGAGGTTGTATCCTGTTACAAATGCTTAAAGTAACGTATATCTCTGCCGCATCCTGCCTCCTGGTCTTGCTTTTGGGTCCCTTTACTGGTCATCTCTGCCACTCGGCGTGATAAATGGGGGACGTGCAGCCCAGAAAGTAGCCTCTCAGGTAGTGTTTCCTCTGAAGCTTCATAGGGCGTTTTCACACCTAACCTGTTTGGTTCGGTTCAAACGAACCCTGGTGTGTTTGTCCATTTAGTGCGGTTCGTTTGGGCAGGTGTGAACACAGTAATCGCACTCGGGTGTGGACCAAAACAACCGTTCCGAGACCCTTTAGAAGAAGTGGTCCCAGTTCTAAACAAACTCTGGAGCGGTTCATTTGTGGTGGGAACGTGATCCGACCTCGATCCGACCCAACTACCAGGTGTTCTCGCATGTTTGAGCTAAACGGCTCCTGTAGCCAGATGAGCTTTACATTCTGGGATGTGGCAGAACACACCGTTTCAAGTAGCAGCAGCTAGCTGGAGAACGAACCAGCAATGTTTCTCTCTCAGAAATATGCACTGTATTTACTTTCTTCTTCTTTGGTTTTACTGGTGGACTACGAACCAATGTCAATGGTGCATGCCACCGCCTTCTGTACCAGAGTGTGCAACATCCCCAGAGACATCTGACAAATTACCGGAGTGAACGTTCTCACATGGTTTGGAGTGATGCATTTTTTGTTCACTTGGATTTTTCTCTGTGAACTTGGAGCGTTTTCCCCTTGGTTTGGTTTCTTTTCACACAAACTCATCAACTGATTCGGACCAGAGCAAACCAACTATAGGTGTGACGACGCCTTAAGAGTCACTTGATCAAAGTTCACCCATTATGGGTCAGTAAGGCACCCATGCGATAGGGTACAAAACTACCACAGGATGTTTTGACCCAGTGTTAGTGTTATTTTTTATATTCTTTTTCCCAAACTAAAATATGATTATGAACTGTTAAAATCTACTCTAGCTCACCAGGTCTCCCATGGACTGGTGGACATGTGGGCGACCATGAAGGTAGGCACACAAAACAAGGGTTTATTAGCAGGGAGTTAAAGTATGAGCTCATACACAAAAACACAATATTTAAAGGAAAAAGAAGCAGAAAGACGAGTGGAAGGTGTCCCTTTTTACCTCAGTCCTTGTATGTATTTAAACACTTTCCAGCATAACACATGAATGCTTTTACCTTGATACAAATGCTTAGGTCAAATAATCATTATATTATTCATTTTCACTGAAGGTTAATGCACACTTAATTTCTATGATTATTTTCTAAATGAAAGCAGTAATGTTTTGTTGCACAGTAACTCAAAGCTCTTCCCTATTGCACCAAACAGTCCCATAATTGACTTAAATGGGACCTTCAGCTCCTACAACACGTTGCAGTGCAGGAAGGCTGTAAACCAGCATTGATCACATTGGTGTCAGTAACTTGTATCACCGGCTGCAGACCCAGTGTCTCTCAAAGCGCTGGAGGAGTAAGCCTCAGTCCACCTGTGTAAATGGAGAGAACATGATCAAAGACATGACTTTCACCTTTCTCTACTTTGAGGTTGCACAGGTGGGAGTTCTCCGGAAACTCTGCCAAAGAGTTTGTAATTTGAATGAAGTTTTAAGTACTTTTAAAGCTGCACTAATCCAAATTTATATGCCAACAATGGGTCAAATTACTATGTGTAATGTGAAAGGAGTGGCTCATAGGGACCAACCCATAGAAAATTGTCACCTGACTCAGCTGTATTTTATCATGTTTCAGCTCATTGTTTTGGTTTTATGGCCCATAACTTTACTGTTTTGGTATGCTAAAACTGCAGACAGGCAAAGTAAGTAACTAGCTGATGAACATAGTGGCTTTGTTTCTTAAAGCAACTATTGCAGTATTGTTTCAGCGTCATTGGGCAGAAATTCCATAATAACCGCATATTTTCAAGTGGTCTGAGAGAAAACTTTTACTTCTGCCACTCCTCTTGGCTCCATTTTCAGGGGTTAGAAAATCTAGCCCGTGACAGGAGACTTTGGCCAATCACAGGTCACTTCAGGGAGACGGCGTTCCTATTGGCTGTTCTACAAATGCACGCGCATGTCCTTTCAGATGGTGAAAGCCTGATTCAGTGGCGGAAAATCCTGCAACTTGTGATAAATACCTCCTTTGCCTACAGCGACGTATAATACAAAACAACACATCCCGGCTCCACACGGAGCTTCGGGCTCATTATGTTCGATGGCATGGCGCTCTATTGATGAGGCTAAGAGGCATGATGACAAACAGTGGGGAATAACTTGACGGTGGACAGCCTCTCATCCTGCTGCTGGACGGCGTTGCAGCCGACTTTGAAGCCTAGGGCGCTCTGTGGCTGTGGTCTGTGTGAGGCTCACGCCGTGGAGAGTGAGCCCTACGAGGAATGAGGTTTCGCAGGGCAACCGACTCCTTCTGCTGCCGGTGTTCCGGTTTAACTGGTGTTGAATTAACTGGTGATATTTCCGTGCATGAGGCTCTGGTTCCGATGGCGATCTCAGGACGCTTAAAGCGGTTGCTATGGCATAGGTGACTGTGTCGATGCCTGTTAAAAACACTGAAAACGTCAACTAAAAGTTTACTAAATGTTCATGTTGTCAGTCTTATATTTATACTATATATTGTTATTAATCTGACGTCGATTCAATTTGAGAGCCGTTTATACTTTCATGCAGCCTGTAAGTGAGACAGTCTGTTTACACCTAGCTCGAACGCAGCGTGGAGTTAGCTGTGGCAAAGCGTGATACGCCCAGATTAACTTGTGGTACAACATCTGTATCTACCATTGATCATGTTTTATATTAAAGGCTACAGACATTGATTTCTCTCATCACAACGACACTCTACATGATTCAGCACACTAATTCATCCAGATCAGACATGACTGTTTCTCATTTTGCAAATAGGGACAGAAGTTGGATAACTCCGGCCGGGTGTAGCTTCATGTTATTTGAGGTTGGAATAGCCTATATAAAGTTGATTTACATATCACAACTTTGTGGGTTTGTGAGGAGTTTAGAGAGCGATTAGACAGTGAAAAGAGGTAGGCTATACTGAGTGAGTGCGTGAGTGGTTGTTCTTGTGAGTGATAGTGGGTGAGTAATTGAGGTGTGCTTGTGTGTATTAGAGAAAGGCTGGTAAGAGTATTTGTTTGTTGTATCCGTTTGTCTCTGGCAGCGTGGTTTGTGTGCATTTGTTATTTTTCTTGTGTACCTTGTTGCATTTGTTTTTGTGTGAAGAGAAGAGGGTGAGCAAGTAGACGGAGGTAGGAGTAGATAGGTGAGACAGGTGGAGGTAGGTGCAGAAAGAGGGACAGAAGGGTGGTTGAAAATTGAATCCCAAACTTGTGCAAGAGGTTCTGGATGTGAAACTCCATAAATGGTATCCTGAAGGCATAACCAGCAAGAAAAAATGTGATTAAGAGAAGAGCTGACACCTTCAGGATAAAGGGTAAGCATAGCATACGTGCCATGTGGCCGTGAGAAAACAATTTGCTATAGTAAAATTCCCAATAAATCTAATATGACATTTAAACACCAGATGGAGACCTGTACTATATATGCAGGCGCAAAAGGAACAAGTCAGAGCACCTGGTCAAAGTTGTGTCCAGTACAGAAACAGCAAACGACATCTTTGAGGAGTTTCATTCCAGCCATTTTGGTGGACACTGGAGTGGAGAAAACCCACAGTTTTCTCCACACCTGGCATGGAGGATGACATTCGCAAGTGGGTGAGTTGGCATCTTTCAAAATAATGGGGTGGAATACACATTCAGGTTCAGTGGACACAGGAGTGTAATGTGTATTTTTGTAAATGTCAAAAGCCTGTCTGTGGATGTAACACTGAACGTATGTTCTGCAGGGGTCCTGGGTGATTTCATGCTGATATGCCTGCCGATACTGTATGCTCAAAGCCTTGCTATAGGTTTTCATAATGGGGATTGATTTGCACAACATATGTCATAATTTTGACATTTTGTTTAGATTGCTCAGTGTCCACAGTGCCAGGCCAAGAGGGCCAATATTAAAGAAAAGAGAGAGTACAATCTAATAGAGGTAAAGGAAACATTGGCATACATGTTCAACTTCCAAAACACATCAGCAGTGATATATAGCTCATGCCTTTTTTTCACCCAGGTCACAGAGCCTCTTGAACTTGTTGGGATGGACCTGGTGGGAAAACTCACTCTAACAGACGGTGGCAACCAGTACATATGTGTCGTGGTTGATTATTTCACCAAATGGGCAGAGGCCTACCCACTAAAGAGCAAAACAGCAGATGAGGTGACCAATTGTATTCTTGATTTCTTTTACAAATGTGGTGCACCTAAAAGGCTGCTAACAGATCAGGGCTCAGAGTTTCGCAACAAGGTATAGTACTTATGCATTATGAGTCCCCAATATGTAACTGTCGCTGTGCTGACTTATTTCATGTTTGTCCAACTGATCATTTCAAGGTCAACTATGGCTTGTGTGAGAGGCTGGGCATCAAAAGAAGCCTGTGCTCCCCCTATCATCCACAGACCAATGGCCTTGTGGAAAAACTGAATGGCACGATTCAGAGGTATGTTTTGTTTTCAATACTTGAATTAATTCTAGCTCTCATAGAATAATGTGTATTGATTTCCTGTTCCTGTCTAAACAGGTAATCGGTAATGGTACTTTCTGATAATTGGTTGCTTTATCAAACATGAGAACCCAAATTCTCTCCTGCCTCCTCATACCTGTACTTTAATTCTGCATTTTGAGGTCCCTGAACAAACTGGTGGCCGAGCACCCCAAATGTTGGGACCATTGTCTGCAGTCCACCATGTTCGGCCTTTGAACCCAAAAACAGCTGACAGCAAAGTACAGTCCCTATTTTTGATGTTTGGGAGGGAGGCAAGGTATCCTTCAGAGGTGCCAAAGGAGTACGAAGTAAGATTCTCTAATGTTCTCAGTTTTATAATTCTTAATTTGGATCAACAGTCAGCTATTCCATATGTCCCCTACATTCTAACTGATTTTTGGCAGGTAACCGAAGACAAAGTCACCAAACTGGTGCTAAAAGAAGACCTCTGTGAAGGCCTGAAAAAGCAGGACTCCATATTCTCGGAGGTTAAGGAAAAGGTAAAAAAAAAAGCCAAGACAAAGTCCGCAAAAGAAAAGACGAAAGAGGCCGGGTGGACAATTTTAAAGTAGGGGACCTTGTCTTGCAGAAAAATGTGAGACAGGAGCAGAGAAAAGGGGGAAAGCTGGAAGCGGACATGCTGGGGCCCTTCAAAATAATTCATCTTGAGGGGAGAAGTGCGGATCTGGTTTCAGACAAGGGAAAAAGAAAGAGAAACATAGATCACTTGACCCATTATCTCCAGCCAGAGGAGAGGATCCCTGCCAAACTGAAAAAAGTGTCAGTGGTGTTTTCCCCTTGTCTTGTCTCTTGATTGTCTGCTGATTATGTTCACCTGTGTCTTGTTGCGCACCTGCCTCTGTTTCCCTCATTTGCTCCCCTCCTATTTATACTGGTGTTCTTGCCCTTTGTTCCTCGTGGTGTCATTACCATATGAGCGCTGTATGTTCTGTGCTTCTGGTTGCCTACCTTTTGAGTTCAGTCGTGTGTTTTTCTGTGTAGCTCTGAATTTTTGAATATCCTTATCATGAGTACTATTAATAAACCTGCTCCAAGCTTCCGCCTCTGTCAGCGATTGGGTCCTCTCCCATGATGCCACGTGACAACCATACATAATACCACATTTGGCTCATATTTTAGATACATTCAGTTTTTATTATTAAGTGTTTACAATTGTGAATGTCACAATATCAGCACAGGGATGCCTAGTCTCCTGTCGCCCCCTTTTTCCTCGATTTCTCCCCGGCATACTTTGAAAGGCATCAGTACTGATCATGGTAGGACGCGTTGTAGCGTTTAGAGGCGCGGGTCGTTCGTTGTTTTTAATGTGGCCAGACAACGAATGACATTTTCAAAATGAAGACGGCTAATGTTTTCCTGTATTATTGTCGAGACCAAAAGTACTGTTCCAGCAAAGTGTTTCTATTGCAATGTTTTAAAAGTCACAGACAAATGAATGTGACACAATGATTGTGGATTTTGTGTGAAGGGCTTAAAATAAAGCCTGCAGGAACTAGGCAATTGTTAGGCAAGCAAAAACTCTTGCGTGATAGCACAAAGATCAGCCCTAATGCAGGTAACCTACAGTAGTTGAAAGTGATTTTTAAATATTCACTCAAATTAGGTTCCAGAATGTTCGAAATCACCCATAATCAGAAAAGGAAAAGACAGCAAAGAAGTTTCAAAAATGCTCAGACCAGCATTTCTTGCTGACAGTATCTGCTAAAATGAGGTCTGCAATAAGCTGAGGAAGAATCAGAATGACATTATCTCTTAAACCCCAAAGAAAGGACATTGTCACACCCTGATTGTCCAAGAGGGGAATGCACCAAGCTGCTCTCAATTATTCTTTAGGAGCCAGTCCCCACACCCTGCACAACTGGTGATCTGAATAACCCTCTAATCAACTCCAATCAGATATGTCCAGACATCCAGCATTCATTGTGACCAAGGGGAACATCTGATCATGTGGCTGGTGGTCATAAATTTTCCACCTCCATGAGGAAAATAATTTACCTATGGGGTTGAGGAATGGAGAGTAAGGGGGAAGGGAAAATGACACCATGCTGGAACAGGTTCCTTTCTGGTTCGTGCACCTAATTTTTAACTGTTTTTTTTGACTGTTCAGAGCGTTTTGACCAAAAATTAATTGGTTTGTTACCAGAAAGAGTTGGTTCCAGCTGGGAACCAAAGAATAGCAGGTTTTCTTTGACGTGATGTGGTCATTGAATGCATTTTGTGTCAAAGCAATGTAAAGTGTCTTGTTCAGAAAGCAGTAACAGTGTAAGAAGTAATAGAAGCACTTTTCACTCAAATAAAGAAGATTCTCATGCTCTCCAATCAAGATCTGTCCATCACTGAGATCATTGAAAAGCAGCTGATTAGTTGTAGCCTGGAGGTGAGGTAAGGACTCCTGGTGCATTAGTAAAAAATGGTATAAAAGATCCTCCTCACCTACAGTGGGTTTTCCAACTAAGGTGGTAGGTAGGTGTGCCTAACTTAGCCAGCAGCATCACTAACCTGACTCATAAAGACTCAACCAGACTGAACCAAATGGCACAAGTGGATAATTAGCCCAATAGAGCCAAAAACTCATGAAAACAATATAACAAAGATCAGGGAAATCTGTGAAAATATAATATACTTCATTAAATACACCCAATGTTTAAATTTCTGCTGTGAGTTTACAGAATGAAAGGCAGCAACTCTCTGAATTGCCCCGGGGTGGCCAGGGTTTGCTAAGACTGCTGGGAACTGAAGGGATGGCTGATAACCATCAAAAGTTGACGGTAAGCTGAAAAAGGCATTTTCTCTGAAAGTTTTGGGTGTATATTATTTTTTTCTCTTCCTTGAATACTGTATATATAAAATTCCAGACATCCACGCAAATTAAAGCTGCATTTTTTGGTGGCCACTATGGGTCACAACTCCTCAATTAGATAAATATGACGCACATTTGACATATTATAGGCCTTATTGAGTTGATATGGTTAATGTTTTGGCAAACTATTGTCTTTTTAGAAGTCATATTGCAACATTAGCATCCATTTGGAGTCATGTTTTCTGACCACCTGATAAGTATAAGGGTGTTTTCACACCTAACCTGTTTGGTTCAGTTAAAACGAACCGTGGTGTGTTTGCCCGGTTCGTGCAGTTCGTTTGGCCAGGTGTGAACACAGTAATCGCACTCGGATGCGGACCAAAACAACCGTACCGAGACCCTTTAGAGGAGGTGGTCTCGATCCGACCCAACTACCAGTGTACTCCGCAGGTTTGAGTGTACAGTGAGTTTATTCGAGCCTTTTCACTGAAAACAGCTGCCTACTGCTGCTATAAATGACGCTGATGAGAGCGGTGAGACTGAACAGTAAAGTTGGGGCCCGTAAACCAAAACATCGAGCTGAAAAGATGCTAAAACAGCTGAGGGGAATTGCATAGTCTGGTGATGATTCTCTGTGGGTTTGTCACTGCAAGCGGCGCATTACACATAGTGATTTGACCCATTATAATATAAAAATATTAATTACTGCAGCTTTAAGTGTTTAACTTTATCTGCTCTCAGGGAATGTCTGATATAAACTGCTTATGTATCATGGTTAAGAATCTTGGAATTCTCTGACTTCACCATTAAAAATGCTAAAATGTCAAGGCCGTTGGCATCTATCTAGATAAAGGGCAAATGTGTCCTAGAAGGTCAAAGTGTTGCGATTTAAATAACAGATGACACCCAACAATGTCAGAAAACCTTGACTAACCTTTGACTAACTGGTGGTCTTTGTGGATGGGGATATCTGTTGACAGTTAGGCTCGGTTGGGTGTCTAATCATCCACAATATGACCCTGCAGACATGAGCTCAGGAAAAAAAAAGGAGAATCTACACAGCTTGCACTGTAACAACAGTCTGCCACAGGAGCAGGAGCACAGCTTGGTGTGTTAACCCTAAAGGAGATGTAAACAAGCAAATAAATGAACTCCGTCCCTAAAGATAGAGACAAACAGCTTTAATAGCATGCACAATAATAACAGTACACATAAACAAATGGGACACTGGGACAATACATACAACAACCGTCTTGCACAGCTACCTCCAGGTTTATGCTGCATTTTGCTCAAGAGACATTATTCACACAGCTCCTCAGGCTCCAGCTACAGTCTGAACACCTGCTAGAGTCTGAGGAGTTTTAATTCAGTAAGCAGCTTGTTCCACTCCACTGCCACTGTGCTGAGGAATTAGTTTTTTAGTCTGCCATGCCTGCTAAGTTGCCAAAATATGTGATGGGGATCATTAGGCGTTTCAGACCGGAGGAACTTTTTCATAGTTCTAAGAACAGTTGGAGGACCCCTCCCCCCTTTTTTTGTGTTCGCACTGCAAAAACTGGGAACGATCGTAGTTCTTAGAACGCCGTTTTGAGGGACTTTTTTAGCTTCTACTTCAGAGTAGGTACTCTCCCAGCACAAGAGAACCTTGAGAACCGTAAGTGAACGGTGATAAGTCCAGATGTAAGTGTGTGTTGATTGGTCGAACACATGAGCCAATGCAGCACTGGCAATCACCATTTTTAAAAACCTATTTAAGATGTTTGCCGTGTAAACAGCAGTTTGTAACTGTAGCCTTAAAAAATGGACAAAAACACGGACAAATGGACCAACAATGAAGTCCAGGCTTTATTGAACTTATATGCTACAAGGGAAATACAGAGCGATTTTGCCACATCAAAGCAAAATATAAAAATTTGGTGGCTGGCAGGCTTACGCCACTGCAGCATTCCTCTTGGTGGTGCAAATGCAAACAAAAAAATCCCTTGAAGGTATGTAGTTCTCGGCGAGATCCCCAGTGGGCAATTCCTCTCAAGGAGTCCCCGGAACTGTGTGGTCCAAAAACGCCTATTATTTGCATGATGTAAGGGTCTCAAAAGTCAAGACATTAGGGATTTCTTGGAAACACTATTATGCTCCTCTGCATCATGTCAATTGTTAAAGAGTAACTTAACACCACATGAAAATCTTGACCTCCAGTGATTTAACTTCTCACCCTGCTGCAGTGATGTACAGGTGGACTCCAGGACCTGGACCTAAAGGTGCAACAGAGCACATTGTCTGAGCACACAGTGATGTAAGCTGAGAGATAACAGACCCTTTTCACAGCAGACATTTTGACCTGTGCTTTTCCTGCGTTAAGTCAAAATGTCTGCCGTGGAAAGGGTCTATTACTAAACCATCCCATGCTTGGTCAGACATCCCTATTTTAAGATAGCTCTATGTAAACAGACCATGATCAACATCAATAAATAAAACTGCACTGCTTATTGTCTAAAGCTACAGTAATATCAGTCACAACCTCTATTTCACCTTTAAAGGATGTATTTGCTAAAAGAGCATATGAATAAAAACACATCTTGAATTGTGGGTTGTCAATCCGACTCACTTCATTCTTATGTTATCCCTAACCTACATTACTGACACCATGCATTCATCCATACACATCTAATCTGTGTGCAGAGAGAGAGAACATTTGCGTGTTCCATTGATTTCAAAAAAGCATTTGATTCAATTTGGCACATTGGTTTACTTTACAAACTACTTCAAAGTGGTGTAGGGGGGTAAAACATATGACTTAATAAAATCCATGTACACAAACAGCATGTGTGGCATCAAGACTGGACACAAGAGAACAACATTTCTTTCTGCGTGAGACAAGGTTGCTGTTTCTCATCTGCCCTGTTCAACATCTATATTAATGAATTGGCCACCATCTTGGAACAGTCCACAGCACCTGGTCTCACGCTTCACAACTCAGAGATCAAGTTCTGGCTACACACAGATGATGTCATCCTGTTAAGTCCGACAAAAGATGGACATACTTGAATGTTTCAGTCAGACCAGGGTCCTGGCAATAAACATAAAAAGACCAAAAGTGATATTTCAAAAACGACAATACAATAGAAAACTGTTTGGAATATAATTATTTAGGCCTGAAAATAGGTTTCACTGGAAGTTTCAATCTAGCAGTCAATGAACTGAGAGAGAAAGCATGCAGGGCATTTTATGCAACCAAAAGACAAATTCACATTCAGATTGCTATTTTAATTTGGCTCAAATGACTTAAATCAATTATAGAACCCATTCTGCTCTATGGAGCGAAGTGTGGGGCCCACAAACAAACCTAAACTTTGACCAATGGGAAAAGCATCTGATTGAAAATGCACAGGCTGAATTTTGTAAAAGCATCCTGCTGGTGCACAGGACAACGCCTGCAGAGCTGAATTAGACCAATTTCCATTATTACTGAAAATGAAATATTGGCTTAATCTAAAACAAAGTGATCCACCACAAAGCCCTGCAGTGCCAAGAGATGAGCAAAGAAAAAAGTCGTTATTCCCAAAGTTCAGTAATAAGCATCCACATTCGGTTGTTGCTTTTGTTTTCATGTTTGTTGGTTCATCAAGCACTTTGGTTTGGTTTTTGTGGTTTTCTTGTGCTGTTAAAGTTTCGTACACTGTTCAAAATGTATATATACATATTTCTTTATATTATAATTGTCAACATCCATTGTTCGTACAGTGTGTTGGCAATACTGTATTTTGTTATGGTTGTGCCAATAAAGCTATTTGAATTTGAGACAGAGTTGCCGATAGCAGGATACTGTCATAAACAAAATTAGCTACATGT
Source organism: Maccullochella peelii (assembly GCA_002120245.1). Classification (NCBI taxonomy): domain Eukaryota; kingdom Metazoa; phylum Chordata; class Actinopteri; order Centrarchiformes; family Percichthyidae; genus Maccullochella; species Maccullochella peelii. The sequence continues at coordinate 30,895 of LKNJ01006488.1, forward strand.
ACAATATTGATGAAGAGGCTGTTCAAGAGCGCAGTCTGGTGAAATACACACACATGATGTTGCTTGAAGCAGGCAGTGTACTGTATTGTCCAGTACATCATATGTGAAAGCAGGAGTTCTGTGACTAATGCAGTGTGCAGAAAGCCTCAATATACGGGCATGAAGGTAATTTAATGGAGGCGGCAAAACTTCTTGCTGCTAAAGCTACATGTGAAGAGTGTCAGCTGATATTGACTTTAGCAAGCATTGGACATCAATCAAACATGTTGTACATTGTTGTACAGTACTGTACATAATATAGTGTAAGGCCCTTGGGGTACAATTTGAGGTTGTGGTAATGACCTGTGCAAAAACTCCTGCATTCATCCTGTGCAAACATCTGCATTTAGGTGTTTTTTCTAAAATTATACAGTGGATTCCATGAGATAAATGAAAAACTTATACAATGTTGTTCTGTATTGTTTAGAAAATAATAGACTTCCACTTTAATATGTCATTCCAATCACATATTAAAGTAAACAATTTATGGGCTTACAATGTAATAGAAGAAAATGGAGGCTATTCAGAATAGGCAGAATGGGAGAATTATTTTCTGACCCAGCATGATGTGTAAAATTATGAAGACTGCAGAGGACAGTAATACATGTTTAAAGTTGCAAACCTAACCCTAACCACCTACTAGCAACTCTAAAACTCACTAATTAACAAGTTGATATCTTGTTTGTTCGTTCTGTACAAAAATGTCAAGTTGTGGTTGTGCGGGGGGTTATGCGCAGGCCTATTTCTTATCCAGGTGCAGTGACTTCCTGGAGTCTTGTCATCACTGTGAGGTTGCCAGGCAGAGTGCAGAGATTTTAGGAAGTTACTGTGGTGGTTGGTTTTTGGACAAATTAAACAAATAAGATATAGTTTGTTCATTTTGAGCTTTGGAAGTGCTGGTAAGTGCATTTTGTAACCTTTGGACAGAACCAGGTGACGGAGAGACTGCCCGTCCCGGACCAGCAGTGGGAGTCAGGCGTCCTCCTCGACACTTTATCTTCTCGTCCGATTGACTTA
>LKNJ01006489.1:0-17273 GCA_002120245.1 Maccullochella peelii
TCCCTCCCCTCTCTCTCAACCCAACCGGTCAAGGCAGATGACCGCCCACCCAGAGCCTGGTTCTGGTTCTGGTTCTGTTCGAGGTTTCTGCCTGTTAAAGGGAGTTTTTCCTTGCCACTGTCGCTTGTGCTGCTCTCGGTGGGAATTGTTGGGTCTCTGTACACATAAGGAGTCGGTCTAGACCTGCTCTTTATGACAAAGTGCCCTGAGATAACGTTGTTATGATATGGTGCTATATAAATAAAACTGAATTGAACTGAGCAACAACATCTGCTAACGAAGCCCACACCAGATAAGGGTGAAAGCTCAGGAAACACAAAGCCACAGGGCCGCGTGTGGTGGAACAGTGCCCGGTGTGCTGAAGAGAAGCATCCTGCCAGCAGCTCGCTGTGTTTCTCTGAAGCTCTGGAAGCTTTCACACTCTGCTGCTGCTGCAGTGTTTCCTGCCAGAGACCACACCTCCTGCACACACACACACACACACACACACACACACACACACACACACACGACTATAGCGCACACAGGATGTGCACTTCAAAATAAAGGTTCCCCAGTGAACAAAAACAAAAATAAGACGGTTTCTCTGTGCAGTCTGAGTGCACTATGTGACATGACACATTCCTACTTAAATACATTGTCTTTGTGGTCTGTCAATAATTTGGACTACTTGCAAAATCAACTTTTTTTCCTTTAAATATATTTTTTCTTTTATATATATATATATGTGTGTGTGTGTAAGAAAACATTTACACATTTGGTTATTTCTTTTCTTCTTTGTCACCTGTTCACATCATGTTTTTGGAGCGATTTTTGAACATGTAATTATAATATTACTTTTTTTAAATTTAAAGCTTCTTAAAATTGTATAATTTAAAAGCAAGATTATTAAAAAATGTGTATTTATTTTTTAAACGTTATATGCTAATACTAACGCTGGCATTTATTCTGAAATCCCTCCCCGGAAGTGTCCGTGTTTATCCGGGTTGCCTTGACACGGGTGTAACGTTCCCAGTCTGAACTGCGACTCTCTGCTGCAGTTTAACTTGTTTAACGGTTTATTTTCCCGTGTTGCTTTACCGGCGCCGTTCACCGTCAACATGTCGCACACCGTCGTCACGACAACGACAACAACGATGACCAGGACGTCCGGTGGCGGTGTCGTGAACATGGGCTACACCCGGACCATCCCGGGACAGCTCAAGATAGGACAGATGGTGAGGTTAACCCGGAGTTTACCCGGAACATCAGGGCTTAACACGGTCATTCACACCGACACCCCGGGACATGTTTAGCTAGCACCGTTAGCTTCGGTTTATATGATGACAGACAGAGGAAAAGTATTAAATTAATGTATTATTTAAATTAAATTGGTAATAATTTTCTTTGTTTAGTTTAACCAGCTTGTTATTGACATTAATAATGCTGTGTGTTTAAATCTTTAGAGAAACAATAAAAAAAATAGTTCAGTTTCACTCTTAATTACTGCAGACTTGGATACAAGTGAAGTGTAATCATTTATTATTCATTTCACCATTGTACCAGCTCACTGGAGAAAATCATATGTATTTATCAGAACATTTAAATCACAGGGGTCTCCTGGTTATTCAGGTTAAATTCAGGCTTAAAGATTAAAACACTACAAAAGAACCACTTTACTGTTCACTATTCATGTGTAATGTTTCGCACGAATGTCTGGTGAGAATTATGTTACTAGTGTTTTTCTAGTAGAGCCTCAGTGATACTGGATGTTTGATATTTGAGAGATAAAAAAAAAAAAAAAAAAGATAAATTGTCCGGTATTCATTTTTAACACAAACATAATGAACCGCTTTTTGATAAAGATCCCTGTGAGAGATGTAATGAGCGGTGTAACAATAAACCTGTCGGTGGACAAACTCTGTAACTGAGACTAAATTAACTCAAATGCTGCAATTTCGTGTTAATTTTGGAATCAGAAATCAGGTTTTCACATACAAGGAATTTGCCCTGGTGAACATTGTAAGAGAAGTTCTGCAAAAGTCATAAGAGTCATAAGAAATGTACAATTAAAAAAACTGCACAGAGTTTTAAACCAAGAGAAGGAAATGTGCAAAATATTGACTAAAGATTTGTGACACTTTGAGTTAGAGTTGGAGACTTACCGTTAAGCAATTTGTAAGAACTGAATGAACAATGTGATCAGTCAGTGAGTGAGCCAGATGTGATGCATGTCACCTTGTTATCAGGTAGGTTTCTGGATGACAGTTTAAAGAACCCCTTTAATCATTAAGTACGGCGTCGTTGCTGTGTGATGTAACAGCCAGGGTTCAGTATGAAAACCTGTGATTCTGTTTCTCCAGATCGCCCTGCTCGTCGCCCTCCTGTGCGTCCAGTGTGCTCAGGGTTGGCCCAGCTGGGCGGCCTTCCAGTACTTTGTGGTGGTGACGCTGTGGTTCCTCATCGCCGTCCTCATCTTCTTCCTCATGCACCTGTTCAGGCTGCAGGGAAAGATGCCCTGCATCAACTGGCCGCTGACGGTGAGAAGAAAAGGGAAATATTAAAGCTTCAGGCTGCGGAGATGAAATCAACAGTCAGCTTGTTCAACATTTCACAATCTCACTTCTGCTTTTCCACTGAAATTCTCTAATCCAGATCTGAACCCAAAACCCAAAACTTTGTCATGTAGGGTTAAAAAAGGAAGGAAGGAAGGAAGGAAGGAAGCTTCTGTAATAAACAGAAAGTTGCAGCTGTTAGCTTCACCTCATTAGTTTGGTTTACATAAAGATGAACTTCGCGTTTTAATTTATTATTAAAAGCACTCAATAGCAAACCAACAACCAGCGTTTTCTCTCAGCTCCTCTGCTGTGAACCCAGTTGAGTTTCAGATGTGAGTTCTGATAATCCGATAATGATATATCGGCTGATGCTAATGTTCTTTACACAGCCCACGACAATAAACATGATTGATCAGGTTCCCTTTAAGCATAATTCAGATTTACTTCAGCCTGCTGTAAATGTGGCCCGCTGTGCTGACTTTGCACTCGTCACCAGCGTTTTCCAAATGAAGCTGATTTTCACACGAATCCCGTCTCTGAGTCCGACCCAAAGGAAACACAAACATTATATATGAACATTATTTTAAGGCCTTCTCATCCATCTTTGCTTAAAAGTTGAGAAGTTAATTCATGCTTTGTCAATGTTTGTTTCCAACTCAAAATACAATATGTTCACTTATTTATACATGAAATTTTTTTTAAATGTTCACACCTTAAATGACATAACAGGATATTCAGAGTTTCACATCAGTCACAGTAACTGAAAAGTTCCTGTTTTGTTGGTTTCTCCCTGTAAGTGCTGAGGTGGTGATTTGCAGCTCTACAGACACCCTGACTTTTTGGTTAAAAGTGAACTAACTTTGGTTGAAAACTGATATTTCAATGTGTAGTTTGGACCAGTTTCACAATGAAATGTTCTCATTTGTATTTATGTATTCATGTGAATCTTTTCTGCTGTTTCAGGAGTTCTTTCATTACTCCGTCGGGACCATCCTCATCTTCATCGCCTCCATCGTCGCTGCTGTGAAGGCTGGAGGAGTTTCAGCGCTGGTGGCCGGATCGGTACGTATAAGCACACAGACGCCGGGATACCTGGGTAAATCTACAGGTCTACTGACTCTGTCAGTAAAGGTGACGTCTACAACACAGGTGTGTAGAGTCAAAGTAAAAACAACAACAAGCACAGACTCCCTGATAGCATAGCGGGTTGATGTCTGCGGTTCCTGAAAGCAGCGGCAGAGTGAGACCTCCACACTAAGACAAAACCATTCTTGTCAACATGGACTCTGTTGTGCGTCTGTCTGCCTGCAGGTGTTTGGGTTCGTAGTGACGTTCCTGATGGCCGTTAGTTTGTGGACGTCTTACAGCGTGACCTGTGGCTCTCCTCAGACTGGTACGTCAACAGCTTATTATTGGTCAATAAGACTTTATTGACCCCGTATAGCGCAGCACAGCAGTATAGAAAGTAGTTAGGAAAAGCTCCACCCCGTGTGATGAACACATTAATACAGCAATAGTTATAAAACAATATTATATGTTATTCTGAAAATGAGTACTTTAAGTATATCTTGATGCTCACACTTTTGTACTTTTACTTGTAACAGAGTATTTCTACACTGAGTAAAAGATCAGAGTAGTTTTCAGTGAGGAATGCTAATCAATGCTAACAGTGCTAATCAGCCACTGCAGGGGGACTGAAAGGCAGAATATTCAGGTTTCTTCTTCACTGAAGCAACTGTTTGTTTCATGAAAGAAACTTCATCTGATAATCAGACACGTGAGTCAGAGTCACGATAGAAATGATTTTTACTGCAGTGAACTAACTTTTCTCTGTGCTGTCAACACTCCCTCCATTCCTCCTTACCTCCTGCACCCTTCCTTCCTTCCTTTTTCCCCTCCAGGTGCAGCCGTGTAATAAGCGATCATGTCATGAAGGAACCAGATGTTGGCAGTTTGCCATGTCCTGATCAATTTTCTGCCTAGCAACCACCTGGATATTAAACCTGATTGGATTATAATTCTTACTGCAGACGTAGTGGAACAGCTGATCCAGGACCAGCCTTCATTTTCAACAATCTGAAACGTAAATATCCCCAATCACCAGAGTAAAAACCTGAAAGGAGAGTAGTTACAGTATTAGTCATTTATCACTAAATCCTATCAGACCTCTAAGGTCACATTTTCATGTTAAAGGTGCTCAGTGTCGCATTTTAACCATCAATATATCAGTAAAACATTTGGTAGAATTAGTATCAACAAATGACTCTGCGGTGCAAACAATCAGTCACCTGATATTGTTGTCATGACTACATTTCCCATCATCCCTGTTGCTTCCCGCCCTCACTTTCCCATCCCCGAAAAGGTTGACATTTTTGTTTTTTTTAGATTTCTTCCCCCTCGTAAGTCTTTCCCTCCTTCCACCATCTGCTATCAAAGATTTAGATAAGCTTTTTAGAAATCTGTTTGCTCTAAAAGTACAGCGCCCCCTTCCTGTTGTGTGCCATAAAGACATCCAGGCAATTTCCCTCCAAAATCTTACGTGTCTGAGTGCCGCCACGGTCACGCATCTGGTTGATAGTACGTAGCTTGATTTGCTCGATTTGTGATCAAATGTCTTGTCCATTCCAACTTTTTTTAATTCTGTTTTGTAAAAGCAGTCTGGACCACGGATGTATTACTCTCTTTTTAAAATCACTTTTCTTAAATGCCCAGCAATGAAATGATGCACAGTATAGCCCTGTTAGCCTGCTATGCTAATTTTTGCTAGCACACTAAAATATTTATGTGCAAATGTTCTCACTATTCTAGGGTGCTAACAAACATTAGCAAGCCAATATTTTACAGAAAATAACTTGCATGCTAATGACTTTGTTAGCATGCTAAGAAACTACTCAGGGGCTAATACTTATGTGTGCTAAAAACAATAGCATGCTAAGAATTTATGTCATTTGAAACTATACGAAAGGAAACATTAGCATGCTAACAATGCAAACAAACACAAAAACCAAGAAGAAGAGCTGCATCTTTCTGTAATTAAAAAATAAGTCTGGTGATAATCTATATTTTTGTTATTGTCAACAAATCCAATGTGCAGAACCAAACCAACAATGAATTGATCTACTAACAAGTATGCCCCAAATACTCACTATAGAACCAAATGTGGATTCATCTGCCGCTGAAAATAGTCCCTAACAAATGCACTATTTCCTCCTGTTTGTTTGATAAAAACTACAGCGAACAGCTGTTTTAGGAAATTACTGAGCCTTTTTAAACATGAAACTATATATCTGTGTTTTCAAAGATTTACTATCTTCAGTAGGAACCAATGGGTTCGGAGCTGAGAGCCACAGACAGGAAGTCAGACAGGACTGACATGTTGTTGGTTTGGCTCTGCTGCACGTGAGATTTATTGATGATAAGAAACATATAGAATAACACCAGTGATAACCTTAGAACAGTAATTTCACTACTGTGTTAAAAGAATGTGCCATTGATTTGAGATATTAATGGTAAAATGGCCATAAACGTTTAAACATTAAATCCTTTAGGTGGGTGGGGCAGTAACTCCCATGAAGCATCACATTAACCTCCCACAGTTAGAGTTCAGAGAACAGACACACTGTCTGCTGTGGAAATCAATTTGCTGTTCACGTCAGCGGCCATGACTTCGGTATTACAGCTTCACTCTGCGGTCCAGTTTCTCTCACAGACAAGACCTGTACGACTGTCCTTGGTGCTTTTAAAAAAATCAAACTGTCGACCATTTGAAATTTAAAATCATGCACTCAGAAAGCACATCAGAAAAAAAGAGTCCACACTAAACCAAAATGGAGCCTGCCAGGGGGGTCACATGGAAGAGAAAACCACTGGTGTGGAAATCTGATTGCACAGATTAATAAATATAGATATTAATAATCAATACATACACATGGATAAATTAAATGCACTCACGGATTTGAAACATTTATGGATGGATGACAAAACACGTATGGATAAATTAAACATACGCATAGATTAATAAAGGTCCTTATGGATTGATAAAAGTCAACATATACGTGTGGATTAAAAATGTACACACAGATTAATAAATTACATATACTGATTAATAAAACCTACACATGGAATAATAAATGTACGTACGGATTAATAATCTGTATGCGAGAGACATTAATAAGATTACGTGGATTCAAAAATCATACATACAAATTAATAACATTTACACATGGATTATTAAAATGTATTTAGGGATTCATTTAAAAGGATCAATACTTGTATGTAAAGATTATAAAAAAACATGCATGGATTAAATAGATAAACAAAGCTTTTGAACATTTCTGGAATATGCATTCAGATTAAAAGCAGGCAAATATAATTGTTCTTAATTAAAAAGCTTATGCAGCATTTAATTGTCACAGCAGCTAATTGAAAGTACAGACTAATAACTGACATCAGAAAAATAGTGAAAATACAAAAAAATATCCGGTATTCTGCAAAACAGTGAGTCACAACATGTTAGCATTGTACAATTCTCTTTGACTGTTAAAGCACAAGACATACTGTATATCTCAATACCTCTCCTGGCCTGTACTCTATCCTTGCATGTTGTAGTATTTTCACTATTTGTCTGACTTTTTATTAATCTGTGCTTTCCTTTAATGAGTGTGAACATTTTACTAATCTGTGTGCACAGACTTCCACATCATTTGGCCCCCAGCTCTGTAGTTTTCTGACCAATCTGTGAGTATCTGTGCCATTAAGCAGAAGTCTTCTTTAAATAACCCGTGGCCGTCAGTCACGGCTTAAAAAGCTGTTTGTCTTTTAGTTCTGCAAACATTTGTGATGGACTGAACATTCAGCTGAAGCTAAGCGGTAACATGCTACAGACTGGAAAAGGCCTTTCTAACCATGTGACATTAGCTGTGTGAGGTAGCTCAAGAAAATACACGATCATTCCTCCAAAACTAGGTCTGGTTATCATTTGAAATGTTTCGTTATTAGTGCAAATATGACAGCGGAGTTTTGGTACGGACACCAAAACAATACTTTTTTTGAGAAACGTATCAACAAAACTCTTTTCTTACTTGACCAAAAAGAAAAAGACGAAAAAGAAGCCATAGTTCTGAAATGTTAAAAGTTTAAAGGTGAAATTATCAAAGAATAAGTCAACAAGATTATGAATCTGACTCGACATTTGATGCCAACTTTCAGGACTTGAACGTTTTCGACAGATTTCGGTCCGTACCCCAAAATAAGTAGCTCGTCAGCTAATGTTAGCTAGTTTGCTCCCTACAGTTAGTTTGCTTACAAAGGTTAGCTCATTAGCAACAGAGATCTGAGGTTTAGGGAATGAGTTAAAACTATTTCTGCTAATTTAAGTTATATTGTAGCATTAGGTAACAAGCTAATGCTAGCATAACTTGGCCTCGTTGGTGGTAATATCAGTGATCTTGCTTATTAGCCAAACTTTTTTTATTTGTTTTGTCTGAACTGTATTGCCATTATGTTGTTTTTGCGAACAGTAGCGAACTAGTTTTACTAGACTCATGTAACAGTTTTACTTTACAGTAAAAGTAAAGTCTCATTAACTGTGAAGGAAGATACAAGTTTGATAGAGAAAAACGATAAAGTAGTTAAAACTACCCGTGCTAACCTAGCAACAGTATTGTTAGTGTGGGAAATGAAGTAAAACAACTTTGAATCACTGAAATATATTGTGTTAAATTTACATTTTGCTCATTTTAATTCTGTGCTAGCACTAGCTAGCAAGCTATTTCTGACCTAACTTGGCCCCATTGTTAATAATCAATGCAATCTTACTTTTTAGCCAGGATGACTTTTTTCTATATTTTCTTTTAATGGAAGGACCCTTACAGACACACCTTCTAACTAACAGCTCGTCGTTTTAACATGCATGTATCTGTGTCAGCACGTTAGCTAGCATGCTGACCTCTTTATCACACAGAAGTCCGTGCCATATTGAAGTTCTTTTTATGTCATTCAAGTTTACCAGTTGGCTAACCTTTGGAAAGTTCTGGAAAAAAGATAATTGAGGTTTATTCAACCAATCAGATTATTTCTGCCTCTGAGAAATGTTTGTAGAATTAAAACTCATATTTGCTGTTTAGATCTGGGTGCTGGAAGACAGAGGGTGTTGCCTGTGATTTAGTGGAGTTTCCTGCCGTTTTCTTGTTGCTAAACTCTTGATGATGTGAAACTGAACTCTGCTTTCAGTCGGAGACGTTAATCCTCAGATTACTGCCTTGCTGTTGATCAGATGCCAAAAATCTTAGTGTGATGCTTCAGACTTTGCACTGAATGTGTCTTTACATTTTCTCTGGAGCAGCTCCGAGTACAGAATGAAGGATTTATGTCAAATTTGATTAAAATCGAATGTTTCACTTTGACTATGACCATGTGGCTGTTTAGGTTTACTAGACTAATTATAGTGGATTTAAATACAGATTATTGTCTTACTTCTGGCGTGTCCTTTAAAGCCCCTACACACTGTGTGACAACAGGTTGTGAGACAGGTACCGGTATAACAAAATCTTGGTTGCAACCTGTGTCAGACTGTACGACATCAGTTTTGAAGTACGTCAGATTGTGCGATGAATGTCTAGTGAATTGTGGCGTTACGATGTAAGTAGAACAAAAATGCAAAATTTTTCTACCACGAAACGGACACGTGGAAAATCTACCTGACCCCAACGTGCATAAATTAGTTTTCAAAATAAAACCGAGACCTGATCTGACATGGAACCGAGGACAAAATCAAAACTCGAGTTCGAACAAATGCGCATAATTTGCGTTAGTTGTTGGAATTTTATTTGAATGCAGACCACATGACTTGATCGTAGACTTTATTGTAGAATTGATGTTGAATCTGCTGAGTCACTGTAAGGCAGTTCAATTTTACGTTAGCATTTTACAACGTTAGCAAACAGTATTACCTTATCCACAAGTTTTCCATCAATGGTGTTGGAGCCAAAATGCTTCCACATTTATTGGCTTGCTAGCTTACTATATTTTTCGTCAACGAAGAGAACAACAACTGGTCTAGTTTTCCGAGAGGGCAGCAAGGCATCAATAGATCAGATCGACATTTTATGAATCCCCGGCCGGCTGGCAGTACAAGCGGACCTTACAAAACCAGATTAGCGTGAATACAAGTGGAACTGGGTCCCTGTTTACCAGATACTGAGGGGACCCGTGAAGACCTTTTGGTCATAGCAGCAGCCACGTTGCGAAGTTAGGTGCTTAATTTCTGAAACCATCCACAAAGGTCTTAATCGGCGGCTGAAGATGGTGGATGTTTTCTCACGGTGTTGCCTCACAGACGTTTTATCCCGTCTCATGATTGTCAGCTTTTGCCTGAGACGGCCCAGATTCGCACAGTGTTTAGGGGTCTTTACAGTGTAACACCCTGTTATAGTCACAACTATTCAAAGGCTGTTTTCTACAAAGTACAACATCGCTGCATTTCACTGTCATGTATTGTTTTTACGTTTCTGTGATGGTCCATGATGTTCACATTTGCTGTGTATTTGCTGCTTCACCATACTGTATTTTATTTTTGGTCTGGACCAGTTTGACATATGAAAGCTTTATTTCTATCATGGATGCACTGATAAAACTTCTTAAATGCTGATACCATTTTAGCTGATCACAGTTAGATGATCCAATCTGATGGTAAATGAATATCAGGACCTGAAGCACTTGTTTAGTATCACTGGACAAAAATTATTGAGATCTTTGAGATTTAGTCTGTGTATTTTGATTTGTTTCAAGATTTTGTATTTCTATTGTTGAACTTTTGATATGCTGAGTTTTTCCATCTGTATCTGACCAGTGTCCAGTTTTGGCATTGAATTCGGATGTTTTTTATTCGTGCATCCTTTATTTTTTGACCCTAAAGCTGGGTTTTATATTGCTGCCTGGAAGTTTTGTGTGGAACCAGAATGAATCTGTCCATCAGACAGAGTTTGGCCCTTTAGTGTTTTCAGAAGCTGATTTAAACTCTGAGCTGTAACTGTTAACATCCGTCTCGTCATCCAATTTTCTCCTTTCAGAAAAAATATTCTTACCACACGAACTTTGATCAAAGATTCATTCTGGCTTCAGACCAGACAAAACCAGACTGTTTACATTATTTATTTAGCATGTGTGTATTTTCTGATGCTTAATGATGCTATTCTCACTGATGCTAAGTGGCCTGATGTAAGGCTTTTTGTCCACTGGAGGATATATTCTGGTATACTGGTCTGGTGGCTAATAAGTGCTGATCCTGGACCGTAATTCATACGATGTTTGGGATGGACGCAGAAAATTTGTTAGGTGAAGAAAGTTGGAAATACCAACTCATTGAATGGTAGGCAGTCGTCTTAGAGACTTTTTAGGTTTTAAAAAACAAGATCAGATGGGGGTAAAGTACCTTAAAGGTGATTTATTCTGACACAGAAAGGTCTCTTCCATTAAAACCATATAAACCATTTAAATCAATTCTTTTTGGACTTTTTAATGGTTTGTATTGACGTTAATGTAAGAGACCGTTCTCGGTCAAATTAAATCATGTTTTTTGTTACTTTTCATCTTCTTCTTCGTCTTTTTTCTTGACCTTGGAAACAGCAGTTGACATAAGAATCTCACCTCAAGGTCCATTTAGTTGCTGTTCTGGACCTTTCGATTGTATCACATGGCCTTCTGGTCTTTTCTTAGCAATGTACGGACTTCTCGTCCATTGCTTAAACTGGAAGTTCATTCTTGACCTTGGAAAGAGCAGTTAACAAATCTGCCTGAATGGATAGAAATCTGTCTGCTGAGAGCGATTGTGTGATGATGTATGATCGAAAGCTTCGGAAGAGCTACTAAATGGACCTTGAGGTGAGATTGTTTTGTCAACTGCTGTTTTAAAGGTCAAGGATGAACTTTGAAGCTCAACTTTTAGGGGTTAAAAAACAACGTCAGGTGGTCATAAAACAACAACAATAAGACCCCCATGATTAGCCCTGACCGAGAAAGGTTCCATTAAAGTCAACACAAACCACCTAGAAAGAAATCCTGTGCCATCTTTGATTTTATACAGTTTGTATCGACTTTAATGGAAGGGACCTTTGTCGGTCACCTTAAATGTTGTTTAGAAGATTGTATACCACCCAGTGAGTAGACAGCGACGCAGATGATACTTCCCGGTGAGTCCGTATTTTGAACTTTCTTCCCGTAACAACCGTACGAACCTCTTGCTGGCTAAAATGTCCGGGTTATGTGAGATGTCTATTCACGGTTCTGGATCAGCGCAAGTAGCTAATGAGCTAAAACATGAAAAAACACCAGTATGGTCCTTAAAACAGGATGAGCTCGGTGGACTCAGACACCCTGATAGTTTAGATTATTTAGGTTTTTCTCCAAAGTGCCTTAATGTTCTGTTGTTGGTCTATTAATGTGCTGTTTGCAAGCTAATGGGCCCACTTGGTTTCAGTGAGGACAGAAACTGAAGAAAATGGAACATTTAAAATGGCGAGGTGTGTCTTAAGGTTGGTGCTGGTGGAGAAATGAAGTGATTTTATTATGTGTTAGAAGAAAAGATGTCCACAGTATTATAATTCACATCACAAAGAGCTCACATGACTTGCGTTGTTTTTCTACATTTTTTAAAAGTGTGTTTAAACTACAAGTTGTGATTTGTTGCATGTTGTAAATTAAAGGCTCATTGCACCATTTCTGTCTCAAATGCTGATTTCAAGTTTGTACAAAATTCATTCAAATCTCACAATTTCTCTTATTGACATATATTAGAAAGAGTAAGGGTCCTAAGATGGATCCCTGTGGAACGCCATACTGAATATTAGTTATTAAGGTAATAGAGAACATCTCTTTAACAACACAAGTATTTCTGTATCTACCATCACAGATGTTTGAACCACACAGGAAGAACGTCGAGAATCGAGCAATGTTTTGTTGCGAGTGGAAAAAGCTTTTAAGCTTAAGCGTTCAAATCTTGTTCCAGCAAAATATTAAAGTCTTAAAACATCTTAACTTTTGTTTGAAATTGGAGGTTTAAGAACGTCTTTAATGTATGAAATTTAATGACGAGTATTTAATGTGATCGTAGGAGTGTTTTCCTTATGTCTAGTAATTGGTTCAGTTTTTACATTTTGCATGTGCCAAACTTTTTACAGCAGAGACTAGAGGACGGCGTGATACTGAAAACGTTTAAATATCCAGGTTCGACTTGTTTAGCTGTATTTCAGTGTTCCCGTTTGTGTGCGAGTTATTTTCAGGCTGTGGCAGCTGGTGGAAACAAACCTCTTGTGTTTACAGTGAACGTTGACGTACATCGCCAGGAGAGTCATTTTCATGTCAGCTATAGCGTAATGCGGTCCGGTTCTTAAAATACATCCGGTGAGCCTCTGTGACCTACGGTTACCCATAACACCGTTCTGCGTGGAGGTTCGACAATTAAGAGGCATCATTTCAGCTTGAGCTGTAATTCAGATTGTTTTTGTTGTTTTTTAAAGCCATTTTGTCACCGATGATGATTTAACCCTCTGTTTGCACAATCCTGTTTAAATTGATCTAAAATAAAACCCATAATAGCGCGTTCATTCTTTTTGCAGCTGAAACTCAGGCTGACGTCTTTCCTATCGTCACGTCGTGCGCTCGTGTCGCAAGTTGATGATGTCATTATGTTACATGCGGTGCAAAATGTGGTGACGAGGCGCGGTGGCTCTGTTTTAATTTATGACAGTTTCAATAATTTTATCAGTGATTTTGGTTTATTGACTTACAGCCTTTTAGTTTAGATTTTACAGATTTTGACTCATAAAAATGAGCACATCTCAAAAATTTAAGTGTACATAGTTCAAATAACTCCTGTAGTGTTAAATATGTTATTCATGTTTCTACATTCAGAGTTGTTTTGGATCAATATGTTTTGTGTGTTTTATTTAGTAAAAATTTAATGAAAAAAATGTCAGATTTTTGTGAGTTTTCAAACGTGTTGTTTCTGATGTTTTACAGACGGAATGATGATGTATAAGTATTAAATGGATCAGTCAGTAATGATAATAATCATTTCTGGTTAAAATAAAGTCCTGATAATGTCCCCCCCCCCCCTTCAGGAGGCTGGTAGGAAACTGCACAGAGAAAGTGTGTTTGTTTGGCTGAGGGAGGGGAGGGCATGATGGGAAGTATGAGTCACTCGGCCTCTCGAGGCCGCTTCATTTCCTGAACTCAGCAGCAGCTGCTGCTGTTCTGCTGCTCCCACATTCAGCAACATCAACAGCAGCTTTTATTATAATGTCGATAAGATGCTAATGGGCCGCAGGGAGCCGATACGAGACCTTAAACCTCAACAGTTGCCTTCCAAAAACCAACCCGTGTGAGCGTTTCAACAAGTTTTTTAAAGGATCATTCTGGTTCATTACAACTTGGGTCTTATACTCAAGTACCAGAACCTAAAACTTTACATATAAAAGTGTAGTGAATTTTAGTTTCAATCTCTGTCAGTTATAATCGGTGTCTGCAGGTTTCCAGGCAGCTTAGAGGAATCTGAACTGAGGAAACGTCGCCACCTGCTGGAACAAACCTCAGTGACAACACAACAACAACACATACTGTATGTGATGTATTTCATCATAAAACAGCATTAATAAAATAAACAAATAAAAAAGAAATTATTAAATTCTGTTAAAAGGTCAATAAAGATGTGAAATACAGTATATCACAAATATTATTGGTTTGAACAGCTTTTATATTCAGGGAAGGTGAGAGAACAGCAATTAAATCACAATTTCCTTAAAAAAGACCAGGTTTACTGTAATATCTCTGAAGGGACGTGAGGACAAGTTTTACATCAAATGTTAAACAATAAAGGTCTCACTTCTATTTATTGGTAACTATTTTGTTGTTATGTTATTTTTAAAACAATTTTTTTGGACTGTTGGTTTTCCAAACAATCTGAAAGCATCACGGTGTTTATGGCATTTTATCGACTAGATGATCAATCAGTTATTTTCGAATAATTGTCAGATGAATAAATAATGACAATAATTGTTAGTTGCAGCCAAGTCTTGATGTTTTCCCAGAGTTTATGAGTAAATCTGCAATTTAAATCTTGAGCTCATTTTAATTGTATATTCTGCTGGGTATCTTGTGAATTTCCCCTCAGGATCAATACAGTTTTATGTTAATCTACAATAATATTTTATTATTATTATTATTATTTGTTTTAATAATTTTAATCTGCAAAGTAACTTAAATGATCACATAAATGTAGTGGAGAAAAAAGTACAATATTTCCCTCTGAGATGCAGTAGAAGTAGAAAGTCTCATGAAATAAAAATACTAAAGTACAAGTGCCTCAAATTTGTACTTACGTGCAGTACTTGAGTAAATGTTTCCACCGCCGATTATTAGATGTGTAACAACATTTCTACAGTTCATGTCCTTCAGGTAACCTCACGTGTTTCAGTCTGTTAAAAAGTTTAATTTGTCATTTTTACAGTGTAGTCTGGTATGAAACGAGGTCACGTGCCTTTAATTGTGTGTGAGTGCGTGAGAGACAGAGGGATGGGTCGCCTTCAGTCTCCATGGAAACGGGATCAAACACGGAAGTTGTCCGTCAGGTCTGCCGCAGGTAAACAACACAACAAACCTCTGATCTCACCTGTTTATTTCAGAAGCGGGTTCATTTAAAACTTCGTTACCGCGAGACGATGCGGCGACTTTCCCCGCGCGCTTTCTCTAATTCTTCTTCGTCTATTATCGGACACTTTACGCCTCTTTTTTCATGACTTTCAACACTTAAACTGCAAACAACGAGCTGGTTAACGGACAGAAACGGCTGATAAACAACCGCTTAACGGGTTTATTTACGTGACCTTCCTCTACTTGCTGTTTAATGAACCACTGAACTCACAAAAGTCTTTTGAAATGTCCATTATCAGACAGACTAGCGTCAGTTTCCCGGAAATAAAAACCTTGGGATCCGGTGATACCTTCAAAATAAAGTGTAATTTTACTCAACATGAACATTTTTCGAAATAAAGTCGGTAGAGAGTAGACTAGATAATACAAAATGAAGAAGTGGAAATAATAACCTTTAATATACTATTTAAAGCATATAAGTACATATATATCTTTATTATAATTTTGATTTTTTTATATATTTGAAATTATAGATGGATTCATCCTTATTTTGCAACATATACTGTCATTGAGTGGTGGAAAGTAACTAAGTACATTTACCCAAGTACTGTATTTAAGTACAATTTTGAGGTATTTGTACTTCCATTCCTCAGAGGAAAATATTGAACTTTTCACTCCACTACATTTATCTGACAGCTTTAGTTATTTTGCAGATTCAGATTT
The DNA here is from genome assembly GCA_002120245.1 of Maccullochella peelii. Taxonomy (NCBI): domain Eukaryota; kingdom Metazoa; phylum Chordata; class Actinopteri; order Centrarchiformes; family Percichthyidae; genus Maccullochella; species Maccullochella peelii. The sequence continues at coordinate 15,906 of LKNJ01006489.1, forward strand.
GACTTTTTTCAAGTTGTATTAATTTACTTATTGGTTTATTTCACAGTGCACATTAATAAACATTACTAGTAGTAGTAGCAGTAGAATCTCTCAGAGGATCCAGGATCAGTCTGAGCTCACAGTGAACCTGTCCTCGGTCCGCAGGTGACCTGACAGGATGCTCAGGTTTCTGGAGGTGGAGTCAGGCCAGACTCCGCCCCCTGGCAGTGGCGACCTGGTTGCTAAGCGATACAGCATCCTGCAGAGTCTGGGCCGGGGAAGTTTCGGTTCAGTCTATCTGGTTCAGGACACCAAAGCTACAGACGGAGAAAAGCTGTGAGTAGATTCAGCGCTTTTTATTTTATATCTTCTGACTGTGTTTACCTGCAGGATCCATCCTGCGTTTCTGATCGTTTCCCCCAAATACTTCCTGTCTGTATGTGAGATAAGAACTGCGCTCACATACTTTTGTCATTTGAAACTCAAACTCGCAAACTGAGTTAACTGAGTGTGTGTATATATATATTAAGCTGTCAGGACATCGAGGGACACAGTCTGTAGGGACTCTTATTGTGTTCTCTACTGACAGTCATGAACCTTCAGGGAGAAAGTTCTGCAGAGTGTCACTAGATGGCAGCATCGACCTGGAAATCACTAACACACACACACACACACACACACACACACCTGTACTGACTATTCAGTGTGTGAGCGAACCTACTTCTTAATTTAATGTAATTTAAAAAACAAACCTTGGATTTGGACTTAGAGAGGCAATATCCTAATAAATGTTATTATTTTGCAGTTTAATATTGATGCTTGCTTTTATTTATTCATGTATTTATTTAGGAGCTTATTTATTTGTTCATGAATAAGTCATTTTTGGTCCTCCATAGAACTGAGATGGAGCTGAAACTACAGACCTCCATCTGAACCTGGCAGTAAAGAGACACAGTAGAGGACAGTAAAGATCTTATCTTAGGATGGGAGTTTAGCGAGTTAGGAATCCGTTAAGTCAGTCAAGTTAGGACGGCAGAGTCCTAAATTCAAAATACCTGCCAGAAATAACAGCACCACTGTTGTTAGGTCTGTATGACGATGAAGACGAAGACGGGAAACAACATCAACACTGAGATCTAACGACCGAAGGGCTCCTCAAACCGTATGAGGACGCTTTAACTTCCCGGGCTGCGTGTTAATGGGTATATATCGACACTGGTTGTTGGAGGCAGCGGTACAGGTGCAGCTGATTGTTCCTGATTCCACCTGCCCAGGTAGGCAGGTTAACACCCACCAGAACACTTTGTTTCTCTCTGAAAGTTTCATCAGGTGACTGTTTGACTGTAAACTACAGTCTGTCTCTCTCTCTGCTTCCTCTCAGTGTCTCTC
>LKNJ01006490.1:0-17056 GCA_002120245.1 Maccullochella peelii
AAAACCTACTTGGCAATAAATCTGATTCTGATTCTGATATATATATATATATTTTTTAGATCACCTGGTAAAGCCCCGTACAGGACTCACTGGACCAGCTCTCTGTTTAAAGGGTCCGAGCTCTAGTTCTTTGGGATCTTGGCCTATTAGAAATTCTAAAGACTATTGAAGCTGGTGTCGAGGAACCTCGCCTAGCTTCTAACTACCTACGTCTACCCTACTGCCTCTGATCACTACACCTGACTGAGTAGCCTTATTTGCCAGATGAAATTATCACACACACCCTTTAATGGCAGCTTTCCTCTTATAGATCTGAGCACTTGGTAAGTTGCTAGGTTTGGGTTTAAAGGCTAGGAACTTAAGCCCTAAGGGTCTGTTTAAATCAAAATAGTGGACAACAAATTAAAATAACCTTTCAGAACCATATAGTTGTTGAGCACCCGTTTGCTTAACTTTTTACAATCATGAGAAGCTTATATAAAGGAATAATGGAACAATTTACTTTTCATATTTATTGCAGGAATATTAGCAGGGTTATAGCAACAGCTTTATAAATCAAGACTGAATCAATTACAGCAATAATCAAATCACTACTTTCTCTTATCCATACTTCGTCTTAATCTCTTAATCTTCGTCTTAATTTTCTAGGTTTTAGGAGAGGAGAGGTTCAGCAAGGCCTTAGCAAACCTTCCACCTGCCACAGTGAAGTGTCCTCAAAGGAAATCCAAACTCAGTACAAAGTCTCAAAATTCTTGATTGTTCCTCTCTGCTGTCAGCAGGGAGAGCATAGGCACCCTGAGCTCCAATATGACCAGCAACGGCCCGTTCTCTGAGTCTCCATGCGTTCCTCCGTAGATGCTGCCGATCCGTCAGGGTCCTTGTGTGCCGGCTGAGTACAATCTTTTGTAGATCCAAAAGGTGTTGTCTCACTGCACAACACACACACACACACACACAGAGCATCAGAATTATCACAGTCAAACTTCTTAGTGATTCATTTTTAAGCAGACAGGTTACTGATTACAATTACATCATGTAATAAAAAGCAATCATTGTTTCTTTATCAAACAGTCCATGGTGTTCATTGGGGTTCTAGAGTCCTGTTTTTGTTGCTTATTAGAGGCAATGTTCTGGGGTCTCAACTGTTTGTGTGCAGACATAGTTGTGTGCAACAAAGCTAAAGACGTATTTGAAGCTGTATTTAGTGCTCTCATTTGTGTGAAATAAAAGTACTGGTATGGTATGGTATGAGATGCGCACTCACAATTACAGCCTATGAGTTAAGGCTGCAGTGCGATGTGCAGTCATAATCATCTTTGATAGCTCTTCATTAACTTCAATGTCTGTGATTAAAAAAGTGATCATTAGCAAAGGAATGCTTTTAATTTAGGTCTAGCTGGCCTCACAAAAATGTTCAGACCTAAAACTGAGGTCCTGAGCCAAAAAAGGTTGAAAAATACTGGGCAAGTACTATAGTTGACAATCAGTCAGCTATTCTAACATTGTTAAAATGCAACTCCACCCTCAAATTCAGCTAGAACCCTCTCTCCCAACAAATTTATAAAATGGAACGAGTGAGGGAACAACAACTGTAGGAGGCGTGGCCTTGTGGCTACATAGTGTGTGGGTCAGGGGACATAGTGGAGACTGACTGACACCGTTACGGCCCGAGGGCTGTGTGTGTTTTGTTTGTGTGTCTTTCTCTCTCTCTCTCTGTTCTTAGGTACTATTTCCCCTCCTCCTGCAGCAGGTGATTGCACACGGCTGGTCTCCACTTGCTCATCAGGGGGAGGTGTACTAAAGCTGGGAGAGGAGATGCAGACAAGGCCAGTGGGCCATGCGGCAGACTACGCGATAGTCTGTGTGTACTGGGTCCGGTAGTGTGACTCTCCGTGAGGAGAGTGTGGTTTTTGTTTAGCGCTATAGCTGATCTCTCATTGTTTGTGTGTGTTGTTCCCAGCTCCTGGTGTGCTGGGGCTCTGATATAGTGTATTATTTGGTTGGATAATAAATCTCTTGTTTGCGCCCATACTTTCATTTCCCTGACTCTTTCTGCCCTTGGTTTTCTTTTATGTTTACTCCCCTCTTTCCCTGGAAACTTTTGGGGACGTGATTATGTAATCATGTAATCTGACCATGATAGGTCCCAACTGGCTGACTCTATGTCAGCACTGGCCTTGTAGGTTCAGGGCTGATTTAAAACAATAGATAGCGTGTTGAGCCACTTTAAACTCATGGAATGCCGATTTTTATACAAGGTAAGAAATGTCAATATTAACACCACCAGTGTTTCATCACAGTACAGTCATATCATTTTAGTTTACAGCTCAAAAAAAAAAGTGTGCAGCACCTCTTTAACAAGAGAGTTGGATCAATTTGCAAATCAGTTTACTTTTGATTACACTTCTCTTCCACAAGAGGTTTGTGGATATATACTTGGTCAGGAGTGGTTCAAAATGTACACATTCTCACACACAAGAAGAACATTCTCACTTTAATTCTGTGTGTAGAAATGAACATACGGTCAAAACTGCTGTGTATACATGTTTTTTTAACTGTTTTCATCCATTTTAAACAATGAATAGCATTTAACATTGTCAATGCTTTGATGAATACTATCCCAATGCAGGAGCATCCTTACATCCTAAATGTTTTTTTCCACTAGATTAACCCCCCAGGATAAATACCAAGATGTGCTAATACAAAGTGCCACAGTGGTAAACATCATTGAGGTATAATAGGTAAGTTTATCTCTTGACATTTTCTAGTTACATGGAGTATAAGTACATGGATTATATAATTGTATAGTACATCATATTTGTACATGCAGGGGATTTGACATTTACCCAGATGAACACTTTTTCCTGCATGGGCTGTGCCAAAGTGTGGAGAGCAACAGTCGACATGCATAATCAGATGATGTAGCATATGTAATCATCAATTTATAAATATCAAGAGAAGTGTCTGTTGCTGTGGGATCGTTGCAAAGCGTCAAGCTAATTCTCTGTGGCAAACAGGGTGAAGATTTATGTACACACTCGCCTACTCTTATGGTGTGACAAGGAGAGGGATGACCCAATGCATATCTGCTTCACTTTTAGTGCTTGATAGATGGAGCTGTCCAAACATGACTGTACCCAGCTTAATCCTCAGCAAAGACTGTGTAAATTTTATATACCTTCTCTATTGACAGTGGTGACTTATTGGAAATGTCAAATGTCTCTGTCCACTTTCCTACATCTGGTGCTGCTCAGCAGAGTTTACACTGACCTTTGGCTGTTGCTCAATCAGATGCAAAGGATTTATGAGGGTAGAATGTCATTCACATTATACAGATTTATATATGTCACATTTGTGTCTCATTTGTTTCTTTAAATGTACCTCATTTAAAGAAACAAATGAGTCTTAGCTGCAATTACATTCAATAAAGAGACAACTTAGATCATGTCAAAAGATCATCCAGTAAAATTATATTGATTTGGTTTGATGTGTATTTTAGATGTCAGACTCATTGCTCACATTTTATGATGCATACAGAGCATGAGCCACTCCAGTAGCTTGTCCTCTTACACTAGTCACTCCAAAGTATAGTATCAAACATGTGCTGTTTGACTACTTGCTGGTGTGAAACTCGCCCTTCAATTGATCCTGTGATTTATTTAAAGTAAAACCATGGTTGTTTACAACTTGGCTTTTGTTTTTGTAGACTCTCTGAATAGTGGTAGCTAATCCTGCTAAACTCTTGGCTTGTTCCAACCTCTCTAACCATCTGATTGCATGTGTGTGCTAACCCACTGGACCTTTTTAGCTACATTGCCATGTTCTCTGCAGTTACTTTGTTAAGTACAATGCTATGATAAGTGGTATAACCAAATGCCTCAGCTACATAACTGTAATATAAGTTGTAGTAACCTTTGTTTTACATAGTGTACTCATTCCAATTACAGGGCTTCGAAAGAGTCCTGTATTGTTACGTTTCTGCAGTGTGGAATGATAAATAAAGGAACACGAGTGTTTAACAAATGGCATTTACTTCGACAGTCTAAATGACAGAGTAATACAACTTGTAGTAGTAGCTGGCATAGCATTATATCATGTACGTATATTCAGTAATAGGCACTTTCTTGACTTCTCTATCTCTACTAAATACAGTCTATTGTCTCAAACTAGTATCAGCTTAGGCATTTAACACAAGAGTCACTACCTTCCCAAGTCTGGCATGGGTAGTTTATGTGCCTACTGCTTCCCTTTGATGTGGTAGCAGCTTCTTAGGCTCCTTTTCCAAAATCAGACCTCAGTTCCCTGTCACCTGTGATCACCATGGTGTGCACAGGAAGTACCATCAGAAGCTGATAGGGCAGACATTCAGATGAGATGACACTGCCACAATGGCCAGTGACCAGCTCAAGGTTATCTAGAGTCACCAGAGTGGCCATGGGCATGTCAAGAGGAAACAACCATAGGTTTTGGGTCTGATAAATGCATGCATGCCCAGAGTTCAGTGCTTGTTGGTATGTATTAGCTCTACCTCTGGATCTATGTCTTCTCTTCTTCTCTCTCTTTGTAGTGCGCATGTTGTCCTGGTCCTTCTCTCCCTGTGTCTGTTTATTCTTTTCTCTTACCTGTGTGAATGGTGTCCTTGAGCTTTGCCTTGTGCGAGTCTGTGTAGTCTGTCCTCTTCCAGGTTTCCAAGGTGGAGAGGAGGTTGTGTGGCTCAGGTCCTATCTGTTTGGCAACACATTCTTCATATATGTTTACAATCTATCTATAATTTTGTCATCCTGATTGTCCATACTGTAATTTTACTATGTTGGTCTATTCTGTACACATGGCATCTATTGCATGTCTGTGTCACAGAGGTGAAGTTGGGCAGCAGATGAAGGACCCAAACACAGACAGTCGAGGCAGAATGTGACGGTTCAATGATGATTTCTAATCCTGAATCATTCATCAATTTTTTTCACACCCAATCCCAAACATTTTTAAAATTCTCATTCTACATTATCTTGGTAACTATTTTACAGTTTATGTTAAAGAAATATTGTGGTATGGAAAATAAACTGTGGTTAAGCTATGGTTAGGGTTGGCAATAAAACACTTGGTTAAAAGTTCTATATACGATATTTGCTGCCACAAGATGTCGCACCAGCACCGGAATCTCAGACCAAAACAAATCAGCATGTTGGCCACACCTCCCCCTAACCAGAAACAGCCCTTATATCGCTCACCTAAAAGCCACCAAACCCCATTGTCAAAAACACTCATTTTACCTTGCAGTTCGTAAAACACACGGCTTCTAAAACCAAGAACAGAGCAGCTCGGAGAACAACACACACAGAGGGAGTGTGACGTCATTCTCTGATCAGGACGCCATTACTCCACTATATCTTTACATAGCAAATAGTTGTTTTCTGCTATATTAATGTTCAGTAATTCATATATTGCACCTTTAAAGTTAGGGTATGGTTAAGGTTAGGTGACCCGAATCTTAATTAAATTTTCCACTTCCTGTAAGTGGAGGTATTCTCACCCCCATACCTGCATCAAAAAGTGGAGATGGGAGCTCTTTGTTGTTATTTGTGCAGTTGGTGATTTAGGCATATAAGAGCCAAATTCTTTTGGCATCCCTACTGATTTTTGTGATCCCCTGATGTTTTGTCATCAACAGATGAACTTGCATGACAAGGCACATTGGAAAAAAAAAATAGATTTCATAAAATGTGCTATGGATATCCATGGTTCCCTGAGAATGTTTTTGGTGATCCCTAGACCTTTTCTTTAGCACCACCATCAGGCCAAAATGTCAGTTTCTACACACAAAATATGAACATTTAATGGGCATATTACCATGACATTTACTGAGCACATACTGTACATGCTGCCAGAGAATGAATATTGTACATTTTGGACACTTCTTGAGCTTTCTTTTTGCAACCCCCCTTGGGCAAAAATGTCAGCTTTGCACACAACATGGATGGATAAATCCTTTTAATGACCAGATGACTTTTACTCCACCCTCAGGACAAACTACACTTTTAGCTGCACTACTGATAAAGAAGGACATCAAAATAGTCAGTTGGGTGACATGAGGGTTATGAATACTGCAACTTATATTGAAATTTATGTCTATGTTTTTCGATGTCATTTAGAGGAGAGTGGTCCACCTGCCCTTTACCTGAGCAGTCCTGTTCTCAGAATGACGTGGTTTAAAAAGAATCATGCTCTGCACAGCTGGTCCATGTGCTAAGAAGTGCTTAGTGAACTCTGTTAGATCCGGTGTCACTGCCTTCCCAACTGTTTAATTAGAACAGCAGATGTGATAGTGATCCCCCATGGACTGACAACTATCACCCTGTGGGAGTATGCTGATCGCCGTCTGGTCAGGCCCAACTACAGGCAATTTGATTTCTCTTGAGCTCATCACCTCAGGCACAGTTTAAGAGAGGAGCTATCTATTGCGATCACATTTTCACACATATTAAAGGCTGACAGAAAACAAGAAATTACAAGATAAACTGTAGATTCCGTGAATTATGTTCATTACAGTGTTTGTCCTCCATTCCTCCTCATTTTTTGCTCTTTAGAACTTTGTAAAGGCAGAAGTGAATCATCTTCTTGGAATTGGACTATAAATAGAATATAAATAGATTCTTTACATTGAGTGTAAGTGCGGAAAGGACGTTGTGATTCACTTCATCCTTACAAAATCTTGCCTCTGTTGGAGCCAGAGAATAGCAGTTAAATTTCTGCAAGACAAACATACCTTCAGTGGCGACGTTATTACCTTTTTGTGGTGTAAATCGAATGCAGCTTAGGTTGAGTGCTGGACCGCAGCAAGACAAATCTCCGTCCTCTGAAAAGTGCTGACTTTAAGGCAAAAAATGGTAATAGATTTTCAAAGTGAGGGGCTATTACTGGGGCAGCATGCAAATGATGGCTGAAGAAATAATCTACAAGGTGTTATTGAGCCCTTGGTTTAAGGAGGAAGGGAAGGCCTCTCCCCATTCCCCTGTCGAAGCACCGTAATGTGCGGCTTGTAATTAGATATTGATTCGCTTTGTCAACGAGTATTTCAAACTAGTGTCCTCCTCCTAGAGAGAAGGGGATGCGTGAAAGTCAGATTGCATCTTGTTAAGACTAAAATGTAATATCTTCATACGGGTGTGAGATTGCTATAGCGCCACGTGAATAATTACTTATCTCTAATGGAAAGAAAAAGCAACTAGTAATTTGGTCACAATGATAGTTTCAGTCTCCTTGGGATATACGTTTACATTCAAATGCATTAGGTGCTTAGAATTCTTTTATTGGATGACAAATATTTTCCAACCTTTTAAAATTAGATGTCTATACCCTTCAGACTCTAGTTCTTTCATGGATAGATTTATAATTCATAACCAGTCATTGGTAGTTGAGAAAGGTATGGGGATTGGATAGATTGCATTCAAAAGATGACATAGGAAATTACATTGTGCTGGATGACTGGGTATGAAAGGTGTAAATCTAATTACTTTGCTTTATAGTATACACCATGCAACGGGGATGTTGGTTTCAAATAGGTACCAAAGAGGTATTCTCTCTGTTAAGCCTAGAATGTAGCTTGATAGTAAGATGAATTCACTTTTGAATGAAATGTCTCAATAAAATTTAGATGGATTGCCATGAAATTTTGTACAGACATTCATGGTCCACAGAGAATGAATCCCAAAGCCTTTGGTGATCTCCTGACTTTTCACTACCATCAGGTTAACATGTTTGGTTTTTGGCTAAATATTACTGGACAATTACTGGATGGATTGCCATGAAATTTGGTATAGATATTGAAGGGTTCTCAGAGGACGAATCCTTATGACATCTACTGACACTTCATAGCCCCACCAACAAATTTATCCAGTGAAATCTCTATGTACCACTTTTTCTCACACTGTGAGATGCAGTTGAAAGCTCAGAAAAAGGCTATTAGGGGGGCCAAAATGAAGTCGCAGAGGAAACACAGTGCTTCATTGAGCTCTGGTGATATTTGCCCAGTTATCTGATTTTTTTTTTACGCATTCCCTTGGAGAAAGTATCATACGTTACAGTGGGATACACTCTATAAAGGCTCTTGACAATAACTTTTCAAAAATACCTGACAAGATGACCAAAACCAAGAAAAAAAAAATTGACCAAGAATTCTCATGAAAACGAAGAGCAGAACGAGGATGCTAATGTTGTGGAAGTGGCTGAATTTGAAGATACTAGCAGTATAACTGACCCAAACAGAATAACAGATAATATCACAAACGTTATTGATACTAAAGTGAACACAGTACTTGTGGTTATACAGAATAGCACAGGTCATGCACAAAAATCAGTTTGCATGGCTTTATCAGCCCCTCGGAAAGCAAAGGTACAAATGTAACTGGTCCAAGGATCGATTGTAAAAACCCTCATCTACCATTGAAGAGCCCTGGGTTCAGTCACTTGCATTGGTGCTTCTGGTCAGACATTTTATGTGTCACTGCAGGATCTGAAAATGTGTTTCTTTCCCTCATTATGCATTGTTTGATGTTGTGTACACTGTGAATAAAAGATAATTAACTTAAAAAATAGAATGTCAGAAAGAGAGGAATCATCCTAAACTGCACTATTATCTGCCTTGTCTGCTGTGACCACAGATATAAAACTGTTTTATATCTATGGCTGTGCCCACTGATCTGTGTAAACAAGTTTTGCAGATAAATTTGAGGATGAATAATCTGATACCAATATGAAAGAGATGAATATTAAATCTCGGGCTGATGTGCTAGCTCATGATCAGGTATCTCCCCGTCAAACTGCAGTCAGTGCTTGACTGCTTGCACTCATCTGTCAATAGTTTGATTGGCCTCTACCTGCTTAAACTGATGTATCTGTCCTATAAAATGAAACAGACGGCCAAGGCTTTACCTGGGTGATTTAGGCAGGTATTGAGTCAGCAACCTGTCCATCCTAATGGCTTTCAGCTATAGTGTATGGCTTAAATGAAAGGATTATAGCCTGACTCCCCCCCACCTCCACCCCATCTTTGAATTAGCAAGTCCAGTACACTTATTTTCAAATGAGCACAGGAAGTATGATATTGTATATGTAAGATCTAAGTATGATACTACAAAGCATCTCAGGTTGTAGCTTCTAAAAATGCCCAATGTATGCTGGTTTTACATAGCAGATGGTAGGGATATGACTGAACACATAACTTAATCTACTAAGAAGAGCATCTGAATTCATGCAGTAATGTTTATTGTTTTTCCACTAATTAGACCTGTCACCCAATTTACATCAAACTCACTACTCAGTCAGATATAATGTCACAAATATAAACAACCAGATATTGTCATTGTTCTGCTGAAAATGACAAAACCCACAGTATTCCTTTAAAAAATGATGCAATATGGCCCAATTTTCTTTTCTGACTTGTATACTATATTTCCTTCATTTCCACTTGGACCATTAACCATTCAAATACAGTTCATTGTGTATTTTTTGATTAAAGTGGTATTAGACAACTTTTTTTGCTTTAACTTATCATTATGAAGTAAATGCACAATGTAATGGCTATAAAATAATGAAACCATCTGCGTTTAGATTGGTTCCCTACAAGCCTCGCTTTCACTTTGCAATTCTGTCTGCCTACGGGTATGAGCTCCTGGGGAAAAAGAAGGCTCAGTTTACGGCACAAAGGAAGTGGGTCAACCATTGCCCTGCGCAACCAAAACAGAAGAGGAATAGGGCTTTTATTTTCCGGTAGCTATTGAGAGCTATCCCCAGCTAGCAGAAATGGCGGATGGTGGAACAACTGTGGAAAATCTGCCTGGCAAAAGAAAAAGAAACCCGTTAACGGAGAAGGCAAAGAAGGCAAAGAGGGAGAGTGATTAAAAACGAGGAAAAACGAGAGTGAACCTCGGACTGGCATTCACTTGATGAAGAGATCTGCGGGACTCAAGAGGGTTCCAACCCGTCTACAGAGTGTTTTACTCTCTCACTGAGATCGGGGTTTCTAGTTCATATTGGGATTCTTTTGGTTATTTCTTGCTTTGCACCAGCTTGGCTACTATGCAAAACGCTAACGCTAGCAGCCAGAAAACAAACCAATTCGATCCAGTTTTATTTATACAGCGCCAAATCATAACAGAAGTTTTCTCAGGGCACTATAGAGCAGGTCTAGACCGTAACGTTACTCTTTATATTATTATTTACAGAGACCTAACGATTTCCACCATGAGCAGCGCTAGACTGAAAGCGATCCGCCTGACTTTGTGTTAGCAGCGCCAACAATAATACCACTTGGAAATGCTAGAGGAGATAAACACTGAAAAGTGCCACTTTAACTTAGGTGTTAAGGTGGCAATAGACAATAGATTATCCCTCCTGTAAATAGTCCTTCACCTTACTAGAATAAATACAAAAGATATGTGATTCATGCTGTTCAGTAAATCACTTAGAAGGTGTTCCTGACTCATTCCAGAATTGCAGATACATTTCAAGTATAGAAAGAAAACAAAAAATAGGAATGATTTTTTCCATTAAACTTTTTTTATTCTCATAGAACACACTTTAAATTTAACATTTTCAGTATTTCCTGATCTTAAACCTGTAAGATTTAAAATATTTATTCTGAAAATCAATGTACTAACAGAAAAATCTGTCAACTCTGTTATAGACAAATTTGTTAAAATAAATATTGTAAACAAATAAATAAAATTTAAAACCCTGTGTTCCCTAAGAGAACTTTTGTCTCTACGTCCATTAATTCACCTTTAAGTCTAATAAGATAGAGACTTTTTGTTCTGGGGTAAAAATATCAACACATTTAACTGAAAAGTTGCCAAGATGATGTGCATTTTCTCTAAACATAGCTTTAAAAATGAATGAAATACTTACACTACTTTCATGTAGTGAGAATGATAGTTATGACACAGCTTCTGATCAATTTGTTAACAATAAATTCAATTCAGTTTTATTTATATAGCGCCATATCATAACAAAGTTATCTCAGGGCACTTTTTCATAAAGAGCAGAGCTAGACCAACTCCTTATGTTTACAGACACCCAACAATTCCCACCAAGAGCAAGCACAAGCGACAGCGGCACAAACATATCTAATGATCATTTTTAAAGCAAAAACTTAAATAGAGTTGACATTGATGGTAACAGAGTTGATATGAATAACAGAGTTGACCACCGGTAGTTAAAAGACCAACAACATTTTCTGCCCGACTCTGAAACTTTTAAATCCATTTTTCAATGTAAAAACAATTATTTAATCCTAACAAATGCATCTGAATTACAGATATTTCATGAACTTGAATAATAACTGCACATGTCTCATGCAGTTTGCATTACTGATCTGGAAAATAAAATGGCTTTCAAAACGTTTATGACTGATGGGCATCATATTGCCGCAATTTCAGGGGCCTTCCAGGAATTGAACCCAGCATGCCCAGACCATAGGCAGAAAGCCTACACTTCCATGGTCATTATGCTGCTCCTTCAGGAAGCATGGCCCCCAGGCTTCACCATACCAGCTCCCTCACGCCCTGGGCATGCAAATCAATCATTGGCAATTTCTGCCCATATTTCTTTGTTTATTTCAACATGACGTCCCGTCACTGAGGTTGGTTGTGGGATGATTCTGAGGACATCATCAAAGATACCACAAAGTATCCTCACGGTTTGGCCAGAAGAAGCGATTTCTCCCCACTTTGTGCATGCATGTGACTTTTGCATGTGTCTCATTTACCTCGACAATGATCCCAGGATAAATTTCATCATCATATTTGAGCACACACCACTGTCCAATGATATCTTTGTTTTCCCAGTTGATTTCATCTGTTGTCTGTGCTTGTTGCTCTTTGGTGGTGGGCTGAACATCAGATTCAGTGGTGTCAGAAAGGATGGGCTTAACATCAAATTCAAACCTTTGTGTGTTGTGACATGTACACTCAAGAATCTGCTTAGCTGAGCAGAGACAGCTGACATCTCTGTAGATTACCTTTCCTGGTGTGAGAGTGATCATCTGATGGAGGCGCATTGTCGAAGGAACCACCAGGAGTCATTTTGGCATCTTCTGTACAGCTTTGTCCACAGTCAATGTACAACAGCTGTATAGAAGTCTGAGCATTCAATAGACAGTCATACAATTGCTGGGCAATCCATCTGGAGCACCTTTTCCGTGGCTCCATGTGCCTTTCTTGAAGCCCTTCTTGAACAACTCTGTGCTCAACATATAAAAGTTGCCCTTCTGGCAGTATTGGGTGCATGGTCCATCACTAAAAAAATTAACCAAAGTTACTGATGGATGGTGGGTTTTCACATGATCTAGCACAGAGGACAGGTGTGTCCATATAGCAGGTGGACTTTTCTCTTTTGATGCTGAGATAGTCATGAAGCACAAAGATTTGTCCACTCCACCCACATGAAGGATGCCCGTATGCAGAGTCGCCTGCTGCTGAGAGGAAGTGAACTGCCTGAATCTCTGCTGACAATTTGCATGGGTAATTTTCGGAAAAATCAGTGTGAATCAAACACTCATGAAATTTCATGCTTTTCTTGAGCTCATGGTAGTGGATATATTGTGTTTTAATGTTGAATTGATGCTTTGTGAAAACTCTCAGCTGGTTCTGGAACATATCAGTCATATCTCCAAGAGAACTCTCCATCTCTTTTTTCACAGTCATTCGGACTGGTTGTGATTCATTTTCACTTCCTTTGTTTTTCTTCCTCCTTTCTCCTAGTTCAGTTGTCCACTGAACAAATCTCACTGGAGCTTCAGCATCATAGTCATGGTTGAGCTGATAGACATTGCTTCTGCATTTGGCACATTCTCCATACATGCATTCTTTGCTTGCAGGATCACACCATATTGAGTTTGCGATGATTTCCAAGTCAGTCGTCCCAAGAAGTTGGAGTGTATGAAGCTTCTGCACAAGGAAGGATAAGTTTTCATGAACTTTACAGAGACAGGTTTCTCTGTCAGATATGGATGGGTGGACAACCCAGAAAGGACGCATGCAACAGAAAAGTGCATATGACAGTTGGCTTGATGGATTCTCAAGAAGGAATTTGCAATGAAGATTTTTTATGGTATCATTTAGAAACCTTTTCTGCATTTTTGCTTTTCCCCTTGTGATGGTTTGTTTTTTCCCTGCAGTCAAGCGGCTGACATTATCTCTCAAAAAGAATTCCTATACCTTCTTTTGGAGCTTGCTTTGTGTTGATCGATACTTTCTTCTTTGAAAAGACAGTTCACTTTGGTTCCTCTTGCCAAACCGCTTTCTTGAAAAACCAAGTGAGGTCTGTGTTGTTTTCTGTAGTTTGTAATTTTTTATGATTTTCCTGACACAATTCGTGATATCATCTGACGCACTCTTTCTTCTTTAGTGTCTTGGTACTTTTGTCTGATACTATTTATCAGTGCATTATGAAAAAGCAGAATTCTTTGAACCTCTGCAGGGATTTTATGTCTTCCTATCTGTTTCCGTGTTTTAATCGAGGGATTCAGACACACGTGTCAGTCTCTGGATGCATTTCTGGTATTTTCGGACAGTGGTCATTTTCTTTTCCAACAAAATCTTAAATTTTTGAATTTCTCTGTATAATTTGGAGTTTTCCCGTTTTATTTTTCTTCGTCCTGACCGCCTTTGTCTGAAATGATAAAAAAACTAATTTAAATTCAAATTGAATTTAAAGTAGCCTATTTCAATTACAATATTTTTCAGCTTACTTAGAACATGGGCAGCTAACTTAAAGGCACACTCCTTAATCCTTAATAATAAGTTATATTTTTCAAGAAATGGGTGTTTATTATTTAAGGTGCACTATGCAACTTTTTTACGGGCCTATATACAAACAAAGAGACAGAGCTCTTGATACAAGGAATAGCAGTTTGCAAGAGCTAACATGAGTTTTAGAGCCACATATATACTTTAAAGTCATATGTTTACATTTGTATTTGTAAACATTAGAGCAAAACAGGCTTGTATTTTGAGTTGTGGTGGGGTGAGAACAAAAAGAGCACATTGCCCATCTAGGAGTCCTACAGTTCAAGAATATAGGACTATATAACCAAAATTGTTACCAAAAAAGTTACATAGTGCACCTTTAATTAAAATGTGTAAACAAACCATGCATAAATTATGGAGTGTACCTTTAAGACACAACACCTTGGAAGAAACAGTTCAGTTACATACTATCATGTTGACAATCAAAAAACTACACTTTTCTCAATCTACCTATGACTTACTGTACAGTTACTCTATATAATATGATGGACCTATGCACTCATCTAATCATGCACTAATCTAACCTGGATGTCTGTGGTTCAGGTTCTGGTTCAGGACTTTGTGGTGGTGTCATCTCTACAAGTCTCAGCCTTCTTGCTCTGCACTTCTGCTTCACCTCTCTCCAATACCTGCACTTGCACCTTTGCTCCCTTTCACCCAGATCGGCCACTGTGCTTGTCTGCCCTGCATTTCTTCTTTTGTGCCATCTATTTCTGTCCTTTTGCAAATTTTCTGCTTTCCTTACAGGGGCAGCATCTCGCTGTGCGCTGTATTGCTGTTGCCTTTCTGCTGCTGACAGCGTCATTTACCTAGAACAGAAATTATGCAATTTCCTTAACCTGGAATGGTATACCACAAATGTACCCTTTACAGTAAAATTACGCAGAATCCATAATAAATGTAAAATAATACAAAATGCTTAAATGTGATTGGGAACATTTGACTCTGTTACTCACCGTCAACTCTGTTATCATTAAACTGTTTGAACCATTAACAGAGTTGACGGTAACAGAGTTAACATTTTCCACTATTTTGTACCTTTACTCCATGTGCTAATCTCAAAGAAGATACCACATAGCATGTCTAAAAATAGAATTTTATGGATTTTCATCATATTATAGTTTTTTAAAAATTCAATGAGAGCTTCATTGAAATATCACTAACAGATTTGACAAATAATTAATCTACTGTTGGTGTATCCTCAACATTTTGTACAAAATGATGGGAGAAGAAGCATGACATACCTCACTGCCTTCCAGATTTCCTGCCAGAGGAAGTGACATCACTGGGTGCAGTTCACATGCTTTCTATATGAAAGCTTTCGAGATTTTTATGCGGTTTTATAACAGAGGTAACAGAGTTGACAAAAACATGGGGACAGACACAAAATCTATTTTTTATTACTGAAATTACATATAATGCAGAAAATTGATATTATATGCAATAGAATTTGTAAATGTTAGAGTAAATACAAAAAAATGAATATTAGACTTAATTTATTCATGTTAATTTAAGTTGAATGTATGAATCAGGAGCTGAAGACAGTCATTAATGAGTGGGGTGGGAGTCTTTTAGTTAATATTTTATGTATAAATTGTGCCTAAAATATACACCAGGCATCATTATTAATGAAAGTATAATATAATTAGTATTATTATTCAAATCTGATTCAATAAAGTTTTTTGTTTTTTTAAATAACAAAATTACATTTTGCATCTGGGAGATGCAAAATGTACCCCCAATTCTAGAACTAGCCTCCTGTGTACTGAAAAGTCAAAGGCTGGTGCATTAGAGGTAATGTCACTAATCTTCTCAAAGCTTGAGGTGCTTTGAGATACTATTTTTAAGACACCATCTATTCTTGTTCACCATCTTCTTCTTGTATTTAACCTTGCTTCTTAGTAGAGACTCTGTCATCCTTCCCCACAGCACATCTTGTACAGATCCTTCATCCTTCTTCTCCCTCCCTCCTTTGTCTTGTCTGTTTCCCCCCAGCCAGGCTTTTACTTCTCTGTCACCCCTCCGCCCTGTCTGCATCAATACTAAGCCCTTTATGTGATCCTTGGCTGGTTCAATAATGCTGTGTGCTCTTTTGGGCTGAGGCCCCTCCAGGGTCCCTTCTTGGCAAATAAGATATCGAGGGGACAAATTAAAATGCTGCTGTGATTGTCTATAGACCGTGTTGGGTGGGGGTGGCTGTGAGACAATGACCATGAGTGGAGGAAAAGATCCCCATGGAGAGACTTTATCTTTAAAAAGTCTCTGCTTCCTGCAGCAAATGCCATTTAAGTACATCATGTATTTTCCTCACTCTTAATGCTGGACTATAAAAATACAATCTTATTACTAAATCACTAAGCTGTGTTCTAACAGAAAAGGGCATCCCATCCCTGCTACACTAATGTTGTAGGCCTATATTGTATTTAACGGCCTAAATTACATACTAGAGTCTCAAGACAGGAAGTCAAATATGTGAAGATAAGAGTATGAGGGAAAATTATGACATACACATAAGGCATTTCCCACAGAAAGAGATTTATTTCTAAGGACAAAATCTGTCCATGTGGCGCAAGCTATGTCTTGTGATGAAGACTGAGATGCAGTTGAAAGCTGTGATTTTTTTTTTTTTGTCAAACTACTGTTTTCAAAGTCAAAAATGAACTTTCATGCTCAGAATACATCTTCAAGAGGAAACACAAACAAAACAAAAACAGGTAGTGAGTTTAGAAAAATATCCTGGGTCAAACAGTATAGATGGTTCTACATACAACAAAACAAAAATGTTACAAAATATACTGTATCTATATATCTATATATTAGTGGTTAGATACACACTGTTTGGCATGTAAACACTGGTGTCCCAAACAACTAAAGGAATTGATTTTTATATATATATATATATGTATATATATATATATATATGTGTGTAGTGGCTTAAAACCTTTCCAGAGCCACTTATCTACCTAGGGGGTATGATTTCAACGCACAAAACACAAGTCCAGCCCGACAAGTCCATTCAAAAGGTCCATTTTTATTGCACTTGGACACAGCAAAAACCTGTGTTGAACTGTCTTTCGCTACCCCCATCTAAATCAAACAAGCCCCGTCCCTAATTATCAGTCACGACAAATAGCGATTAGGAAACCTCCTTCAAGCTCGGGTCCTCTACCAGAGGCCTGGGAGCTTGAGGGTCCTGCGCAGTATTTTAGCTATTCCTAGCACTGCACTCTTCTGGACAGAGATCTCGGATGTTG
>LKNJ01006491.1:0-17910 GCA_002120245.1 Maccullochella peelii
TGGAGACCTCTCATCTTTTTAAGTGGGAGAACTTGCACAATTGGTGGCTGACTAAATACTTTTTTGCCCCACTGTATGAATTTGACTTTCTATCCAATGTTTTCAAAGCCTGCTTATAGTGTTTTGACTGATTGTAATGTGGTCCTACCCGTCTGTGTCCAGCTGGTAAGAATATAGTTCATGTGTGAGAGAATCGTGGCATTGATGTACAACTTTGAGGCCTCTGTAGTTAAACTGTTCCTAATGTGTCTAAAATTATGAATTCTGTTCACAACTTTATAAACTTGTGTTTTGAATGTGAGTTGTGAATCTGTTACTGAGCTCAGTTTTGTCAAGTCACTCGCCACACATTTCATCGTCTGTATTCAACACATGTAGAAATAGAAAACAAGACCGTTTCGAGGTGACAATCAACACCTAGCTTAGCCCCAGTGAGCACACTTTCCAACTCTGAATAAAGCCCAGGTGACCCAGATGTATAGGGGGTAACTAGCCAGCTTAGGAGACACCACATGTAATTAAGACAACTTTGAAATTACCAGACAGCATATTCTTCCACTTTAGGTGGACGCTAGCAGCCTCCGCCATGGGGGTAATATAGTCTCTCTAATGTAAACTTTTGACGCTGCAATCAAATAATATTAAATTTCTCTCAAATAAAATATATTTGACTGCACATTAACATTAAGACAAGATTACGCCCCTTGACTCCAGCCCCTGCACCAACCCAACATGTCCTGGACCTGTAACATCCTGTTAGTCTTTGTCTGTGTTTCCTGCTTTGTTTTGGAGACTAATCTTTCCTGCCGTTTAAGTTTCTGCCCTCGTGTTTCTCCCACTCCTGATTGTCCACACCTGCATCCACTCACCTGCCCCTGATTGTGCCCATGTTCAGTCAACCCCATTACTCCCCTGTTGTCACTGCTCCCTTGCCAGATTGTCTTTGTTCTCCCTAGTGTGTTCATCGCTTTCCAGCATTTCTAGTGTTAGTTTTCTTGGTTTTTTTGGACTTTGGATTTTTGTCTACTCCCTGCCTGGATTTGTTTGCTTATTGGACTAATCACTCGTGTATGGCTGCCTCACTTCCAAGTAAAGATTTTGACTTTTTGAATCTTACCCTGTGTACTGTGTCTTTCTCTGCACCTGAGTCTCTGATCTGCCTAGAAACATTACAGGACCAGTCTCTCCAGTGAACTCACAGAGGCAACGTTGATGCACCTGTGTGTATCAGATAACATTTAGTTTGACTACTAATTACTGAACAAACAATTAACAAAAAACAAACACTGCAGATGAGCCAAATGCTTTATCAACCATCTCCAGAGTTCTCTGATTTTACGGGAGGGAGGAGGAAATAAACTCCGAGTATTATTAATCCATTGTGGTTTGTGAGACTCAATATTCACATCAGGATTCATCTAAATATGTTCACAATAACATAATTGGGGCTAAACCTGGTCCAAAGCTGATTAAAGCTTTCACTGTACATTTGTGTTCTTTAGGAAAATCATGCAGCATGTCTTTCTTCACCACTTTTCTCCTCAGTCATAGAGACATAACTTTACAATGAGCTCGTTCCATGGTTTCCAGTCCTTGGCAAGACTGTACGCTGCAGCTCTCCCCAAGAGACATTCATGTGAGTGAGTTTGTCAGCGATGGGGCTTGACTACATGTGAGAGATATTTGGATGAAATGAACCCAGTCACAACAAAGAGAATCAGACAAGCTAAGCACAAAATCTATGCATAAATATGACAGTGCTGCACGCACATGAGGCTTCATAATATCCTTGTTACCCAAAACAACCTCCCTACGAGTCATCATTGTTTTGTTATCTTTATGTATACGTTGAAGATCTCATAACATTTGTCTTGTGAAATGCCCGGATGTATACTCAATTAACAAGAATTTCTGAGCATGCAGCATGAGCTTACTGAACATACTCAACCACCCCAAAATGCATTGCGTCTCTTACCTTAACTGGTCATAGGCTCGTTCGAGATGAACTGCACCTCCAAAGTGGACGAGATCAGACGGAAGCAGGAGGTGGCGTTGGTGTGGATAATCAAGGATGGGAGAGACACAAGGGCAGGAACTGAAATGACAACAGGTTAGAATTTCAAAATAAAACCGGAAACACAACAGGCAATAATTATGGAATGTTACAGTCTGCTGGTAATGGCATATTTAATCATTCATTTAGTAGGCAGTATGCAGTACATACTGATTGAGATGTAGTAGGTGGTACGTTAGTATACGATTTCAAACACAGCCTCTGTCTTTGCCTTTCCACTGCCAGTCTGGTATTTTGTGTCTATTTTTGCCTGCTGTCAATAAACTTGTCTAATTCTACACCGATCTGTCTTTGAGTCATGCATTTTGAGTCCTTACCTGTTTACTGAGCCTTGACAGTTTTTGCTTAAAAGATCAACCCAACCTTAAAAAATACATAGGCTTTAATTCCCTTCTAGGTCAAACTGTTTGATGTATTTGTCCCTTATTCTTAATGACTGATCAAATGTAATTTGCAATATCATTATAGTGTAAAAAAAACTCACTAACTTACCATCTTATACAATTTCACTTGATTGTGACCTCCAGAAACATTTTGAAAGAAACAATTGTTTTGTCAGTCATGATGTACAATATAATTTTTACTGCTTTTACTGTATAGTGCATCTTTTTCAGTAAAATATAAATAACTTTTAAAAATAGATTGAACCAAGTGATTTTGTCAGTGGTGTAGAAATCTACTATTGCAAAATGTCAAATATTTCATTTTTATAAACCTTATTGTGCGAATGTTCCACAAAAGACAGAATTGAAAAATATTTTTTTGAGAAATTTAGAAACAGTTATTTAATTTTCCTATTGATATAAAATGTTTGTTGTGTCCCATACATGCAAAAGTGTGCTTGTAACAATGTGTGGATTTTCTGTGACAGTACTGGTCATATATCCTTCAACACTCCTTACCTCTCTTCTCCATCCTGACTGTCTGCAATGTGTCTCTCAGCAAGTGTGTGTGTTTGTGTGGAAAGAGAGAGAGAAAACCGATGGTGGATCATAAATAAAAGGTTGCTGCTGTATGTTCCTCGTATGTGCTTCACATGAAAGGGGAGCCGATACATGGAAACACATGTTGGCTCTGTGATAACCTCTGTCATAAATTTACCAAGAAAACAGGACGGAAAAGAAAAAAATAAGGAAGAGAAGGAGAGTGAAAGAGACAATGAGTGAGACGAGAGAAGCAGATGCAGCTATTGCATTATGAATCAATCATAATTTAGATCTTTCCAGACATTAAATATATGTAATAAGCCTATAAAAGCCCACCAGTGCAACAAATCAAGGGGAGGAAATAGAGGCATATTAGATCAGAAGCTTTCAGTTGAATACAAGTCACACACACACACAACTTGTCAGCCATGCACAGTCCATCCGTCTATACGGTTTTGTAGTGTGCGACAGTTTTAGTTTTTAGTCTTTGTGTTGTTCGAATTTATGGTTTGTAAGCTACCCTCTTGGCCTGGTCTCTTGATAAAGAGATTTTGATCTCAACAAGACTTTTACCTGGTTAAATAAAGGAAAAATGAAATGAAAATTAATTGTGTTACAAGTACAAAAACAGCACCTTTACATCTAATTTACCCAAGTAGACAGAACATTATGCACACGGCTCTTACCGTCATCGTTTCTCAGTGAATCACTTGTTGGGGTTGAGGGAGGATGGGGAATGTAGATGAAATGAAAGATAAAAGTTTGAAAAGGATGTTAAAGTGGCAAGATATTTAACAATAAGTCTACTATTTTCCCTCATTACTAAAGTTTTTTGTAATCACTTGGGCCCAAATTGAGGTTATAGCCATACATTATGCTTGACAGGTGATCAATATGGACACTCACTCATGGTGCAAATAATCAGACAGTGAGAGAAGAGAGGCTGACTTTCTTCTTACAGATTACTTATTACATTTCATCAAGCTTCTCATGTTTGTCGTGTGCAACATACAATGTCTTCTATTCTTAGGAATAAGAAGAAGAGAAAAAAGACTGATCACCATAAGTAAACTAGTTGGTTTGGGCTGGATTTACCAAATATCCAGAAGGCTAATTTGGCAAAACAACCATTTTTTAAGAAAACCTTGCAGTGTTTCAGCCCAAAAGCATGTCAAGTGTATACCAAGTAGGAACGAAGACAAAACCAGGACACTCCCATCACAATCAGTGAGGCTGCCATGATGAGTGCAAGAGTCAGAGGGTGACATGGTGTACATGCGTGGGCTCTTGTACATCTATCTTTGTGAGGACAGATGAGTTTTAGTCCTTGGGAGTGAAGATGTTTTTAGACAATTCTGATTTCCCAAAAGGGCTGTTTGAGGGTTAAAAATTTATTTTAGGGTAAATAACCTTACTTAGGAGGTTCGGGTTTAAGGGTTGGCGTCAGGCATTATGTTAGAAAATGCATTATGTCATAATTATAGATGCATAAATGTATGTGTGCACTCAAAAAGCATATGCTTTAATGGAGGGTAAATGCTTTAATGGAGGGTGTTTAAATGCTATTCCAACCTCCCACTTTCTGTCTCTCTCTTTATCCTTTCCTATCTTACCCCATCTGCTTTCATCTAGTCACTAAAGTACCAAAGGGGGGGTGACCTCATCACCCCAAAGCCATGGTAACGCCCTGCAGCCGTGCACCCTGGGTCCCCAGGATCCTGGGAAGGTGGAGGAATGTGGAATGTGATTTGTTCTGTGAGAGGCAGAGTGGACACGCAGGGTGGGAGCAGAGCAACCTGAGGATGGATGGATTAAATGACAGCTAGAATACACATACATGCACACACACACCTCAAATGTACAAACTGCTATTACAACTCACATAGTACAGGCAAACAATGTTACTTCTGCTGGCCAGAGTATTAAATGACAACACTTTGGACCCTAGAGCTACACCCACACACACATTATTACACAAATATATTGATACCTGCAATGCAGCAGATATCAGAGTCTAATTCACTTCATCTGTCCAGGCTGCAGGGCAGACCTATGGAGTGGTGGAAGTGAAGGGTGCTGAAAGCTCCCCATTTCATTCATTCACACAATGTCAGAGTTGAAATTTTTTAAATACTTCAGTTGTGCTCTCTTTACTGCGGCTTACTAAATCACAATGCCATTTTGAGCTGTTAGAGCAGTTTTGATGTGCCTGATGTAAATCAAGCACACCTCACATAGTTGACCCTGCCTGTGAATGGGTTTACATAGGGAACCAAATAGCCTGGTAAAAAGAGACAAGAACAGGTGGTAAAGTAACAAATCACTGTTCTGAATGAATGTTCAGGTTAATATTTAGAGAGAAGTTCAAATATTTAGTTTTGACTAACAGGTGACAAGAGAGAAGTCATAAAGAGAAAGTCAGCTGAGGAGGACAGTAAATCACAGTTCCATCTTTGAGATGTCTGTGTGTAGTGCTCTTGCACTTCTCTCTTTATGAGGAAGAAGTTTTAGGCTTGAGGACATTCTGGATAGTCCTTATTTCTCTAAAGGGCTTTTTGAGAGTTAAAACTTGGTTTCAGTATGAAGGTTATGCTTAAATTTAGGGTTCAATACTATGATTTATTTTCAGGTTAGGGTAAGGATAACAGTTGTAGATGGTGAAAGGCAGATGGTTAAAGAACCCATAAACCTGAATTTTCTGGAAGACTGCTACTTTCTGGAAAACAGTGCAACTACAAAAATCTTGCTTTACTGCCTGCGTTGTTTTCTCCGGTGTATTTTGAACACACACGGCCTACAGACTTTTCAATACAAGACATGATGAATTTATAAAATATAATGCTGATTTATATACTACCCAACAGTATACAAAATAGTTAAAACTAGCTCCACATCTGTTAGACATCTTTGGGAGAGGACCCAATCGCAGACAGAGGAGGAAGCTTGTAGCAGGTTTCACAGGTTTATTATACTACATACAAACAAAGACAGGTTGGTAACTTGGTGAGCAAACATAGAAGTCTGGGTTCAGTTTGGGTAGTCAGAAGCACAGGGAATAAGGTACACACGGGAACCGATATCAAACTAAAAGAGGCAGTACACACAGTACTTACAACTTATGATATCCAGAAACTCCACAGGGCAAAACAGAAACTGCAAAACGCAAATCAAACAGTATGTCACCAGGAACACCAAACACCACATAACAAACGAGGGAAACAGAGGCAGGTGCGCAAGAAACCACAGGTGCAGCAAATCAACAGACAATCAAGACAAGGGGCGACACTAGGGCAGGAACACACAGGAACCAAGACAGACCAAACTTCAAAATAAAACAGAAACCAACAAAGATTCCACATCATGACAGTAATAGTCCACATCATGACACTTAGTCTTTAACAAAATGGTCTGTCTCTGTAGGGATACTTTCCATATTGTTGTCAGACACTTCGAATAACAATCTTATATTCTTATATGATCTTATATTAAGAAAATGTAAGAAACCATAGAGATGTGTATGTGTTTGTGTGTGTTTCACTGTATGTAGGAGTAACCAAATGGCTTTTTCTCAGCCCATAAAATATGATTAATTATTCATCCGTTAGCTGACAGCGTGATCTACATTACTAAAAATAACACCAGCAAAAAAACATTTAACAAAGCATGTAAGGTGTTGAAACATAGATTTAAAAACATTTCTTCATCACTGCAGGAGGAAAGGTTTTTCAGTTCTAAAGCAGTGACATTCACACACAAAGTCCCTTGTCTCCATTCAGCAAACCCTTACAAACACTCATTCATTCAACTCAAGGCTTGCACAGGCAGCTCTCTAATCAAAACAAATCTTCAGAAACAGAGGCAGGGCAAGACAGAAAGCGTGAGGCGCTCTGGCTGTGTTGTCAATTAGCCGCAGCAGATCAATGGTTAGGAGTGAAAGAAGCCGAAACAGGAAATATCCTGAATGAATCAAAAAGGTTTGTTGTCTGTTGTGGACCCAGAACTAAATGTTTAATTGTGAGTTTTTCAGCCTCTTCAAAGATTTGGTCAGGAATTAGATTTATAGAAGCAATGAGGCAGCTTGTGCAAAGAGGCCCTCAGTGTGCTTGTTGCTACATTGTCCCGGACTTTTCCTTTCAGTACTCATTTTCCCTCTCTTTGCTCCTGCTCTCACTCCAGCTTTCATTCCGGCCTGTCCTTCACGGGTGTAATTCATTACCGCATACATTCAGATGCTCACACACATGCACACAGACTTTCACACACATGCCAGCATACACACACATTTTGTCTGAAAGCGAGACATTAAGTGTTTGATGAACAGTTAAAAGTCTGGGTGTCCATGTGTTTGTGTGTGTTATTGGAATCATGTGTAGTTATCACTGCTTTTGTAATCTATGATATGAAAAGGTGCATTGGTCCTTTGCCAATTTTAAGTATACACCACCCTGTATTTTTAAGGTAGTATGTGAATTGGCCCCAGGATAAGAACCAGAGTTTCTTATTTCTTATTATTAAATAATGTTCAGGGTATTTGACCTTTTGTTTCTCAATGTTTTGTTTGGAGACTGAACGGTTAGCTGTGGGAAGGCTAAAATTGGTTCCTAAATTATTCAGAGGAAACCGGTGTCAAAATCATTGGTTATGTTGTGTAACCATAGCAGTCCCGCAGATGAAAGTGAACTGGATGAAATAGTATAGTAAACCTACAGAATAAATACATTTATAAGGGGCCAGTCTTTTGTTGTCCTGGATCTGGAGAATGAACAATTCAGCTGCGTTAACTCACCCATTTATTTATTTCCATTCACCAGACTTCCTCTCTCCGTAACACAGTATAACAAAACCCATGGCACATTTGGATCCAGATGGAGGGAAAGGTGAATAAATCGTGTCTGTCGGACAGCACGTCATACGATCTAGTTATTTTTGAGCATAACCCCACCTTAAAGAATTCACGGAGTTCACATTTTTTCGAGTCTGTCTTGAAACAATAGTCAGGTTTCCATATGCATTTAAACAGTTTTTAATTGCTGTAATCATTCCTCCTGTTCATACCAGCCATCAAGAGATCCCTTCCTGATGTGCACAGTCCTCGTTCTGTGCAAGAATACATTCCAAAGTTTAGTTGAAGCTTATATGACACTTCAGCAGTCTGAGTTAGACAAATCAAGTTGATCTCTTCCAAAGTTACAGTCTCATTTACAAAATTCCCACTTTTTGTTACTCTCTTGATCGCAACACAGCATGGAAAAACTGTCCACTTGATTGATAAACTTTGGAATATATTTTTGCACTAAATGAGAACTGTTAATTTTATCACTTACATTGGAAGCACGGTAGGAAGGGATCTTTTAATGGCAAGTATGAACAGGAGGAATGATTACAGGAAGCAAAAATAGTTTTAATGTATGGCCACGTGAATATTGTTTTAAGACAGCTGAAAAAATGTGAGCTTTATTAAACTCAACTTTATTGTTTCTATAAAATATAGGATTGAACAATTTTGTTGTAGCCCCCTCCATGCTTGAAAGTTTTACATATATTAAGAATATAATGTAGCAAATGTCACATGATAAAAAGTGCATACATTATCAGAACCTATATACTACCAGTGAAGTTTGGTGACAAAGGCATATTATCTGACCCTCATTTCTAGTTTGAATTTTGCATTTACACCTTGTATTAATAAATGTTCTGGTTATCTGATTCACCCTGCACTGTGATGGGATGTCAATATGCAAATGAATGTAGTCACACTGTACAGATTGTCACAATGTGTTCTGCATGTATTTAGACCTTGCATTAACATGCATTTTTCTTTATCCAGATAGTATATCGAGGTACAAATTGCATGTTAATGCCAAGTGTAGATGAGGTCATAGTGAGGTTGCACATTTTTCTCTTTACAACACCAAGGGGATTCTTGAGTGTTTTGGTAACTAGCCTGCTTGCTAATAAGATAAAAAATTTTGTTTAGATTTTGCCTTAGTGTGGATCAGGGGTCAACATCTGTCGATCACGATCGACTGGTCTATCTTTGAGACATTCCAAGTAGATCTTTAAGTCAGTTATTAAAATGGAATCAATTTATCCTACCAGCATCAATGTTACATTAGGTCTAACTGATTTTCATTCACCCCTTACGTCGTTGACATGACGGCCTGAAGTTAAAAAGCAAAATCATGGAATTCTGGACAGAAGTTAGCTAGCTACCAGTAGTCGGAAAGCGGTAGCGTATGTGTGTCTGTGTGTGTGTGTGTTTGTGCGTGTCAGGCATTTTGAGAGTCTGCGTGTGAGTGTTTCAGAATAAAAGCATGGGGTGAGGAAGGTAAATAATTGAGGAGACTCCCCATAGAAATGCAGGAATTTCGAACCTCTTCAATCTCACTCTGTCATGCAGCGGCACTCGTGAGGTCCACATACACACAATTCAAACATACAAAATGACATGACCCTGCAGACCTGTGCTGTGTTTTGTCCAACAGCATGTGTGTGGGAGAGGCAGAGATTCAGTCTGTGTGTGTGTGTGTGTGTGTGTGTGTGTGTAATTTGCCTTTACACTGTGTACATATGGTCAGCACCTGTTCACTGCTCCCCTCCATGTCTTTTTATTACCCATGCAGCTCACTGAACCCTCATTACCCTTCCACCATGACTCACCCCTTCCAGCTCCTCTTTCTCTCTCCTCATCTCTTTATATCTGTTAACTGTCCTCAACCTTCTGCCTACCACCCATAAAAGA
This sequence comes from Maccullochella peelii, assembly GCA_002120245.1. Taxonomy (NCBI): domain Eukaryota; kingdom Metazoa; phylum Chordata; class Actinopteri; order Centrarchiformes; family Percichthyidae; genus Maccullochella; species Maccullochella peelii. The sequence continues at coordinate 9,743 of LKNJ01006491.1, forward strand.
GTATTTTTGTATCTTCTTCTTTTTAATGGTGAATTGCAACCGGGCGGAGCATTGTCGCCAACATTTTACCGCAATTGCTGCACGCCAAAATATCTGCTGGTTCGTTTGCTCACTTCACTTTAATTCAATGTTATTAAAAATGAATAAAAAGGAACATGCTTTTACTTTTAGCCATAACAATCGCAACCACTGCCGCCATTTTCATACGTTGGTGGTCCCTCCCATTCCGCTGCGTATCCAAGATGGCGACCATTGAGGGTGAGAAGTGTGCAGAGTTCCACACTCACCTTTTTGACTGTTATGAGTACACCATTTGGGTACTCATAGTGCACTGCATTTTGCCATACTTGTCAGTGTGAACGCACTTATGCACTCAAAATAGCAAGTGTAAGTACGGAAGTACGTGAATTGAGACACAGCATAAGACTGTGACGAAGGTAAACATTAAACCTGCTAAACATCAGTAAGTTAGCATTGTTATTGTGAGCATGTTTCCATTCTAGCGTTAGCATTTAGCTCAAAGCTTCACTGTGCTTAAGTACAGCCTCACAGAGTTGCTAGCATGACTGAAGATTCTGAGTGTTGTTTTCCCATAACTTATTAAGAGAGGGAGTTTTTCTAAGCAACACATGCCACCTCAGCAGCTCAAATAAAGCATTTGAGGTCAAATGTCTTGGTGGCACTGAAAGTCTGAGCATCAGAACTGAAAATCATCTCATCACAAGTTCAAACTCTAAACATAGGACACTGCTATGCCTGTTCAGAGGACTGAAGGAGAGTTTTCAAACCAGGAACTGCTACTGTTCTATATCTGTCTCTATATCTAAAGCTATTATTGTGGTCGTGTAGCCTACATAAAGTGAAACATGTAATTTGCCTAATGGGACACAAGTAGAAGGTTGGGCCAAACCAAACTAGAGATCTTCACATTTCATTAAAACATAACTGTTGGTATGGAAGGTATGGGTAGAAAATATCCAACTTCAGTGCTCCAGTAGGCCAATCAGTGTCATTATTAAATACGAGAGCAGTGACAAAATGTGTCTCAAAGTTTTGGAAAAATATGGTGTTGTGATATCTAACATGGGAAATGAGATTTTGTTTCTGTTTCATTTCACAAATACAACCTGCCCACTCGGACAGAGGTAACCTCTGACTGGCTACGAAGAATCACGTAGAGATTTGATATAGTGAATACGTCTTACGGCAATTTCATGAAAACCACCATGTGGGAATGTTACTATAATCCCCTTAATCTAATTTCACTCTGTGCTTTTATGTCTCTTTTTCTTCTCTCTCCCTTTGTATTTATTCTTTTTCCATTTCTGTGTCCTTCTCTGTCCCTCTGCTTTTATTTTCTTTATTCTTTTGTCAAGTGCTCCTTCCTGTGGGTAAAGTTTGGTTAGTAAGACGGCTGGGGGCCACAGCCTGCAACACAAAGAAACATAAAACACACATATGCATGGATGTGACTCCCTGCTGACACATGGGATGCTAAAACACAAACGCATACGCACACACACGCAAAGGTCAAAATCTCCCGGGAGATGAACTCAACTCAGAGTGTGACAAAAACACCAAAAACTTGGGCTAACACACTCTCTTCTTTTAAGTACATAAATCACCATATGTGTGCCTGGTTAAGAGAGAGAGAGTGTTTGCACATGTTTGTGTCAATGACAAATAGATCTACGTAACCCTGTCTCCTAGAAATTACATTTACATAATACAATTTTTTCCCCCCATTATATTTATTACAGTATTGCCTCTGACTTCTGTTAACACAGACAATGTTTTCTTAAGGGGATTTGGTTTAGGCAACAAAAGCGGTTTAGTTAAGGTACTTGAAAGATTGTGGTTACAGTTAAATGTCAATACAAACACTTTGTGTGTCGTGCAAAGTCAATGCAAAGTTTTCCAGTATTAACAATTTACAATCGATGTATTTGCAATCTCTCCATGACCTTAGGTAAGTGCTGCTATTAACTTAACATAACCATAGTTGAAGAGAGTTGAAGTGCTACCACCGGATATTGCAATGCAATATTGGATATTAAGGTTTTGCCAGATACGTTAATCAACAATGTTTCCTCATTATGTTGATAAAAAACATAATTCAGGTGGAATTAGGTTTCCTTCAAAACTCTGTTGTTGCAAATTAGTAGTATATGAACGTAATTTCGGGGAGACAGGGTTGATCTATGAGAGAAGGCTGCAGTGCCACCCAACAGTGAGTTTCCGTGACTTTTGTGCAGACTTATAAATCTGTCCTTGCGTTTGTTTGTTTGTGTTGTTAAAAGAGTCTAAACTTATACTATTTATTTACGATTTACGGTACCCGAATCATAAAAAAATTAATATATCCAGGTAGCTAAGAGACAAAAGCTAACACTGAAAAAAGAAAAACAGAATATGCAGTCGTCAAATGATGTTTTTTGAGGCTGTATTATTAGGTATAAAGCCTGGGGTCTAAAGCTGAGTAATATCTATCAAAATTAAAATGCATGTCAAACACAAGCAATACTGGTAAACACTAATAAAGATATAACCAACCAACACTGTTGAATAATTCATTGTGTCTAATGTGACAGTTTGTGATTTCCTGATTTTTCATCAGAACTTCCTGCTTTTTTATTATCCTGATCACATCTCTGGAACAGCATACCTTTAAGATTCAGCCTGTATCTCCTGACAGTTTTTCTGGTGAACTGCACAGCGATTAGTGGATCATCTGCCCCTGTAGTCCCATACTGTGTGGGGTGGAAGGACTCTGAATGGACACTTGTAGAAGCCGGTCTGGATTTACTAATTTCCAAGACATTTTTCAGCTGGTCGGTGTACTAGCAGTGCTGCTCTGCTCAGCTTTTTCCTTTTGTGTGTGTGTGTTTAGAGGGGTGTTCCCAGGTGTGCCTGAAAGAAGTTTGAGTGTCTAAATGTTTCCAGTGGAAGAATTTAACCTCTGAACTCTGAAGGAAAGTGTTTTTCATTCATCAGTGAGAAACTGGACACACTCACACACATATACAGTCATGAGCAAACACACTAATAAGCACATATGCATACACACACACATACACTTAGTTATAAGCTGCCATGATGATTCATGAGGACATGGTGCATGATCATTTCCCCAAAGGCCGGGCTCTGACCTTTGACCCTTCCAGTGGCAAAAAGCAGTTTAGTTCTCCCTCAGAGAGGTCACACCCACACAGTTGTCTGTCCTCTTCTTCTTTCACCTCGGTTTGTCCCATCCATCGTTCTTCACCTTCTACTCACCTATACTCTTTGCCTTCTCCAAATTTCTTCATGACGTTTTCTTCCCAGCCACTACACCTACTCAGAGAGGATGCATACCAAACAGAGTTGATAAGAATTATGAGCTCCTGGAATGTTTTTTGGCTGGTCATCCAGAAATTAATGGCATCTCATTAGGTTAACATGTAATTTCCTGCATCTGCTTATTTATTATGTTGACTGACTTGATGGATGAACTGAACGTAAACACAAGGCAAGGTAACTAAGTACATTTACTCAAGTGCTGTATTTACGTACAGTTTTGAAGTACATGAGAACATTTTGTTTTTTTGCTAAGTTATTTTATTCTCCACAACATTTCAGAGGGAAATATTTTACTATTTAATCCACTACATATCATTTGTAGCTATAGTTACTAGTTACTCTACAGATTAACATTTTTCATGCAAAATATATCATCATTATAAAATATGAAAATGCCCAACACTATATATAGTAGTAAACTTAGCTCCACCGCGACCAGCTGCAACATTAAAATGCTACTTTCTTGTGAACACATCAATAATAATAATCCAATAATGTGATACATATTATGATATAAACCTGTATGCATAATGAGTAGCCTACTTTAAGTGCATGTTGCTGATAATACCTCTGTACATTTACTAAGGGGTGAAAGAAAGAAAGAAAGAAAGCTCAACAGCCTGCTAACATTCCTTCATGTTCCTCTTCCCTCATAATTTTCTCCTTATTGCAAATTTTTCCATCCTAATTCCTCCTCCCCTGTCTCTCTATCTTTTTCTTCTTATCCTAAACCCCATTCATATGTCTCCAGCAGGCCTGTAAGACCATTAAGGAAATGTAGGTTGGATAAATAAGTTCACCTGTCCATAATTACACTCAGTCCTTCTAAAGAAAGCCCAAAATACACAAACGCTCACCTAGACATGGTCACATGATTAGGTTACAGGTAGATGTGCCGATGCTAACCCGTGCACACTCAATATACACTCTTTCTATTAGACTATTGCCTCACTCTGTTACTGTAACACTCAGATGTTGAAAGGAAATGTCATTTGTCTGTGATGGAAATCTATTTCCTCTTGTTTTAGTAGTGCATTTTAACATCTCATACTCTTAAATTTTACTCATATTTACTCATTTTTTAAATTAGATTATATATAGCAGACCACATATTGCACATATGCCTTTTTCATTTCGTTTTGTCACTTGAAGCAACTTGAGCACTTCCTCAGCAGAAGAGTTGTTTCCATATCTTTCATCATGTGAAGTCATAACTGTGTTGAAAACCCGGCTTATTGTGAAAAGGCCAGCCCACTTTTGGCCAGGGGCTGGACCACTTAGTGAGGGTGTGAAAAATAGCCAACCCGCTATTTAACACTAATGGACTCATCCATTACAGTCTTGTGAAAACACAGTCTAAGTGGAAGAACATTAGCAACAGGGGTCTGCTCGTGTGTGTGAACGTGTGTAGGTGTGTGTGATCAGCAACTGATTGTCAAAATGATGGATGAGTGTTTGCATGCACCTGTGTGTATGTTAAGTGTGTATAATGCAGAGTCCTGCTACACACACACACACTTTTACATTTGCTGCTCAGGAAACAATATAAGTAGATGTGTGAAATCTAACAAAATTACATTAAATAAAGGTAAAAATTATTTACACCCAATTTATTATCTGAAAGTAAAACTCTTGACTTGTTTCTCAAAATGAGTGATGAATATATAACAGTGCAAAAAGTATGTCACCTGCAACACTGCACTCACAAAATAACTAATGGAAACAACTAATGAATGTGTCACAGTCATTCAGAGTTTTATTCTATCACTATGTCGCTCACTGTTCACTGAACAGATAGAGGCTCCACTGTTTTCAGAGCCCTTTGCTAAAGCTTTAATGAAATCCATTACTCACTGGTAATGCATCAACCTGAGCCACCGACTTCAAAAAGCACCAAAAAATGATGTGTAAATCTAGATTTTGACAAACATTTAGCTTTCCCTATAGGTGGTATCAATGTGCAAAAGCCTTGCAGCCCTCTTTGCTTTAAGTAACCCTGAAAAAAATTACAAATGAACTTTTTGCTCTTAGAGGAAGTTCTTGGTTTTTAAGCGAGAGATGGAAATAGGGAGAAATCCACACAACACATTCCAACAGTCAACAAGCGCTGAGTGTTTCCCTGTGGAGCTTAACCAACATTAGTCAACATTAAGTTGACAGCTGCACGCTGGTTGCAGACCATTACGTCTTCATGTATCTGTTTATGGGTGTGTCTGAAGAGTGTAGTAAAACCTGGAAAGGACTGAAGAGGGAAGAAGTGCTGACCTTGGAGAAAATAAGAGATTATTTATCCAGCTGCAGGCCACAATTTCATCTCATTATGCATGCTTTAGTGTCAGTTGAATGATATAACAAGTGCATATAAGTACACATTTAAATTAGGAAAAATACACTTAATTAAAACTCTCCTTACCATCTCTCTTGTTCCTCACGTTACTATGTGGGATCACTGTTCTGTTCGCCTGAATGTTGTGTATGAACTTTGACCCCTCTGCATGGGTCAGCCCTCAGAAGTACAGCCCTGTTGTGTCTGAACTTTTGACCTTTGGCCTTCAGTCTGGGGTCATGGCCATCAGAGGCAGCAGCAGAGGTACACCAGGTTACAAGCTGCTTCAAAGACGCACAGCCTTCCAAGTTGTAGAGCTGTTTCTTTTTAATTCATTAGTGTTTCCCAAAGGGAGGTCTGGGAACCTAAAGGCCTCCTCATAGGGTCAGAAAGGTCCTCATCAAAATAAGGAATAGTATATTATCACTGTTAGTTTGTTAATGAGAAGGTAGTGCAGCCGAACTGTGAATATCTAATTTCATCTCTTTTTTTTAATCATTCTACTGTCTCTGCTGCTCTCTGGTGGCCCTAAAGTGGAAAAAAATGTTCCTGAATGTCAAGGGATCATTGTGAAACAGTAATGGCTCTTTCCTTAAAAATACAATGGACACCTCTGTCTCCAAAACACAACATTTATTGTGTCATTCACTCATGAATGGTAGTTTCAAGTTTATTTTCAACCATAAAAATACCACTGAATGAAATAGTGTTTCTCCAAAACCAATGTATCAAAAAAACAATATATCAGACAAAACATAAAAACATCTTAAGTGTGTGGGTGCTTCAAAACTGTTGTGCAAGTAGAGATCTGAGTTTAAAATGAATTAATTAATAAAAATTAAACTACCCATTAGTACAGTATATAAAGTAGTAAACCTGAGATCAAATTGACAAGCTGCAACATTAAAATGCAGCTAATATGTTAATCTATCAGTAATAATATAATATATAATAATATAACATATAAGGAGTACATTTAGCTGATAATACTAACTTAAATAAAGGATCTGAATTCTTCTTTCACCACTGGACCTTTGATTTGGCTTTGTTAGGAAGATATACGGAAATAACAAACATCTTGAATGCATTATTTTTAAGAGTCATGGCAGCTTAACAGGATGAGTAATTTGATCACTGTGCCGACCACCAGTCCTGTATGCACTTTCTGTGTCATGACCATCAGAAGAAGCAGCACATAAAGAATAGAGTGCGACAAAGACAGCCTTCAAAGTTGTAATGGCTGTTCTTTATAATTCTTTAGTCTCCCACAGAGATTAATCCATAATATAAATTAATCTTTAGTTCAGTCCTAATTGGGTTACTTAGGAATTAGTAATTTTTCATGTAGAATTCACGTTATATTGTCTACCTGTGTGTGTGGGCCCCTGGGAAATAAATGTACAGACATCTTGCCAAAAAGTAGAGTGGAGTGGGGACAAGACCAAAATAAATTACATTAATGTTCTGGAACCAGTAAACAAAATAAGCAGTCCACATCAATGTCCTTTTTATATCTTTGTACAAATATCTTGGAGGGATCAAAACGGTGAATCATTTTAAAAGACAATTCCTATAAAAATCTGGATGACCAGCAATTTTCTGATGCTAAATTCAGACAAAACTGAAGTTACTGTACTTGGTCCCGAACAGCTCCGAAACACATTATCTAAAGACATAGTTACTCTAGATGGCATTGCCCTGGCCTCCAGCTCCACTGTAAGGAATCTCGGAGTAATCTTTGATCAGGACTTGTCCTTCAACTCCCACATAAAACAAACTTCAAGGACTGCCTTTTTTCACCTACGTAACATTGCAAAAATCAGGCATATCTTGTCTCAAAAAGATGCAGAAAAACTAGTCCATGCATTTGTTACGTCTAGACTGGATTATTGCAACTCCCTATTATCAGGTTGCTCCAATAAGTCCCTTAAGACGCTCCAGTTGATCCAGAATGCTGCGGCACGTTTACTGACAAGAACCAGGAAAAGGGATCATATTTCGCCCATATTAGCTTCTCTGCACTGGCTTCCCGTAAAATCCAGAATACATTTTAAAATCCTTCTCCTCACCTACAAAGCCCTTATTGGTCAGGCACCTTCATATCTTAAAGAGCTCATAGTACCCTATTACCCCACCAGAGCACTGCGCTCCCAGAATGCAGGGTTCCTTGTGGTTCCTAGAGTCTCTAAAAGTAGAATGGGAGCCAGAGCCTTCAGTTATCAAGCTCCTCTTCTTTGGAATCAACTTCCCGTTTGTGTACGGGAGGCAGACACCCTCCTNACCCAATTATATTTATCAATCAAACCAGATGAAACCAATCAGTTAGTTAAACTTCAAGCATGCCTCAATAAATATATAAAAATCTGGATGACCAGCAATTTTCTGATGCTAAATTCAGACAAAACTGAAGTTACTGTACTTGGTCTCGAACAGCTCCGAAACACATTATCTAAAGACATAGTTACTCTAGATGGCATTGCCCTGGCCTCCAGCTCCACTGTAA
>LKNJ01006492.1:0-18409 GCA_002120245.1 Maccullochella peelii
GAACTCTTTTGACTCAGTTGTTTTATTATTATTACTGAAGTAAGTTTATGGTGTGGTGAAGACATCTGGCCCATCTTCTGGGTTTTCCTCCCACACTAGCTCAGTGAATATTTCATTCCCCACCTCTCCTTGTAATGTTAATCCTGTCAGAATGGGGTTTAAGACTGAGTACCACCAGGAACTGCAGTTCTTAATGTTATTTCTGTTTCCTCTTGTCTCGGTACAGCTCACAGCAGCCAACGTTAAGAAAAACGTACTGCCACAACAATAGTAACACTAACACGCAAACCAACATAGTCCAGGACACTAATGGAGCTTTAACTTGTAGAGCCACAAATGTCAAAGTGGTAAATGCAGGTTAGCTCAGTAACACATGAGTTTACAAGACCGTGACATTTCATTTCAATACAACTGACAAACAGTGCAGCAGGCTAATAGGGAAATGGAAGTTATGTTATATGGAGACATTAATTGTCACAATGTGTATAACTGACTGTAACAGCCTACATGTAGTGGTGAACTTCATGTCAGGCTGTAAGCATGAACAAACAGTGGAGTTTATTTCTGCTGCTGTTAACATAATCAAATCAAACACCTGACGTATACAGCTTGATCATGTGATCATTACACATATGACATACTGTAATCTGATGGAGTTTTGATCAAGACGTCATCCATCCTGACATCCATGAAGACATCATAAACCACCGGTGGCCTTTTTTGACACAAATGGCTTCATCTTCCTGCTCCTCCTCCTCCTCCAACGCTGCAGGAAAATCCCTGATTATCCTCCACTGTTCCTGTCACATAATCACAGCAGCTGCCCTTCAACATGCCCTCAGTTGATGTTACATTTACATTTTACTACTATAGCTGACTCTCTTATCCACAGTGACCTACTCTGAGTGCAAACATACACTTAAATGTAATTTCCAGATCAACAGTATTTAGATGATCTGTAATAAAGCAGCGGCTTCCTGCACTGACCTCTGCCATCTTATCCCACAACAAAATTGCACCATTAACATGATACATTAGTAATAGGCCACAAATGATCCACAACATTATGAAAATGATGTACACTGTCATGCAAATTAGAAGATGAAAGTGTAAGTGGTATCCATGGCACCCAAGAGACCAGATTGTATTGTCAGGTTTAAGACAGGATGTTAATTTCTAAAGACTTTAAGGTTCTTTGTTACAGGCTCTGTGACAATGTTTGGAATATTTACTTAGGAACTGAGCGCAAAAGAGACAGTTCAAAACAGGATTGGTGATAAAAGTCCAACAAGTTCTCCAATATAAACGACACAATAGTTTTTGTTATTGACTCCACTTCTTTCCAACTGCCACCTGATGTTTAAGGTATGTTTTCTGATATCACCCATCATTATGCTTTAGTTTATATTTTAAATAAGCGTGCTAGTCAGGTACATTGGTTTCTTATTTAGGTTAGCTCCTCTTGCTTCTCAGAAGGTAAGCTAGCAAACACTGTTACGCTAGCTTGCTATCCAATCGTCTGTCGCTAGTTGCAAAAGATACCTCCTAAGATAAAAACAAAAGCATAATGGTGGGTGATATCAGAAAACATACCTTAAACATCAGGTGGCAGCTCCTCTGCTGAATCGGGAAGAAGCTGCAGATTGGAGGCTGGAGGTTTTTTTCTTTTTTGTTCTCATTTGGGTGCCAAGGCAGGCAGTTGGCATCCACGACGTTGCATTACTGCCACCTGCAGGTGACCCCTGGCCTCAGGGCTACAAGTACACAAGTCACTTTTGCTCCATATATCACTCAGCTATGTGGTGCAAAAGGAACTTGTAAGCGACAAAACAGCATTTGAGACTCGTAGCGGCAGATTCAAGCAGTTGTAGTTATTGACTTGTGTGTGTGATAGAAATATATCCAAAAAAAGAAAAATTATTTGTGAGAAAATATTCTACAGGTGTGCAACTCTCACTGCACAAATTCACATACTGATTTGCAGATGTGCAAATTTTGTTCAGGACTGAACGTTTTTGATATGGGTGCGTGAATGTGTTTTGCACCATGTTTACTGCAGCAACTTTAGCAAAAGTGTGAGCGTATGAGTTTCTTAATTTGTGATTCGTAGTGTAGGATTTGTGCACCTGCAATGAACAATTTGAGAAGGTGTAACTGCTGTGTTGTGTTTGTGGGAGAGAAAAAAAATTCCACTGCACAGGTGCTCATATGTTTTGCTCAAATTTTCTGCAACTACAAATTCCACTCTACAGCTGCTCAGATGTTTTGCTCCAATAATACCTTCATACAAAACTACTTGGTTAGGTTTAGGAAAAGAGACCTATAGAGATGTATTTCTGGGGAGGATAGTCTCCAAAAGTCACATGATTGGGTGTGAACATAAATTAGGACTAGGCAAAATGGGGGTGGGGTTTTCAAATCTGCAAAACCATTTTTGGCAAATCTCCACCTATCTCACTCCTGTTTCTCAGAATGACTCAAGAACTGATAGACACCAGTAAAATCCCACCACATATGAACACTGCAAACATTACAGTAACATTGAAACCTGATAAAGATTCCACCCTTAAGATATTGCCCCATTTATAAATGCAGACATAGTAATCATCAGTAAAATGTCTACTGGAATCAAAACTATCACTCAAACAGGTTTTATCAAAGGCAGACACGCACACAATAACACAGGAAGGCTATTCAACGTAATTCTTCAGGTAACCTAGAACGACGAAGAAACAATACTAGCATCATTAGACGCAGAGAATGCCTTTGATTGAGTCACTTGGACATTTTTATTCGCCACTTTACAAAAATTTGTGTTTGGAGAGCCGCTTGCTGCAGCTGTCTGTCAGAAGAATCACATAAAAGGTGTCCTGTCCTTCAGAGTAAATCATAAAATAAGTTTATACCAGGTATGTTTCTCCCAAAATATATTTGCTGTGGCATGTCAGTAGTATATTAATGTAATTTCTGGGAGACAGGAATGAGTTGGCAAATCCTAACATGCTTTATGAATTATTTTTGTAATGGTCATATGGCTCACAATGAAAGACAATGACTTGCTGATAAGTGGGCCAGATCAGAGAACAATCATACGGGTTGTTGTAGAAGTGAGCCATATCAAATGACATATTCTGTCATTTAGTTATGAGGATTTATTAGGTTTAAACTTGTTGGATTAGCTTTCTGCTTGTACAGGAAGGATGCCGTATTCATGTTTCATTTCTGCATTTTTTTACTGGCTCTATAAACAAATTCCCTCTCAATCTAAAAGACTGTTTCTACAGTGTGAAATCAAAATGCTCAGCAGGACTGGGGGATAATAATGAATCCACAGACTTAAAACCTAGAATGGGTCTGGGTGTTGTTTCACTCCTCTGACAGCTTTGTTTGTGGAATGGTGTCATTTATTAATTTCCACTTTTGTTTGGGGAGTGGTGTTGGTTATCCATTTCCACCTTTAGGTGAGGAATAGTGTCAGCTATCTATTTCCACTTCTGATCCTTTTGCTGTATACCAGCAGCTGAGGGAGTAATTCCAGAGTGTGTGAAACAGCAGAGACAGAAGGCTTCGATTAGAGCCTCCTAATGGCAAAATGATCTGCTTTCCCAAAGATACCTTCCACTCAGAAAATATGGCTTTAGTCGGTTTAACAGGTCTAAATAACTGGCCACATCCTTTTCACTTTCCTGTCCAAGTTCTCCCATCACTGGCAGAAAGCCTTGGTTTGATTGCCAAATCTGATGCCTGCAGCATTTAAACAATTAAAAGTGCTGTTCTAATTTATGCATCTAATGAAAGTGAAAGTGAGATTTTAAAAAAAAGTCAGTTCCTTCAAATTTGGTTGTGCTAGAAATGAAGATTAGTCACTTAAAAAGAAAAAATGTTTCTCTCTTACTCTGTTTTAGAAGTGAGCCTTGATCCTGACTACTGCTCTGAATTGGAGTTTAAAAATACTAATAAACTGTTCAACGAATTCCAGACAAGATTCACTTTTGAGTGTTTATATTCTTTGTTCCACCCCAACTCTTTTTGAGACAAAAAGAGCTTTTGACAGGTAAGGGCAATGTGTCAGGGTGTTCATTCAGATTGTGTTATATTATAAAACATAAAGGCCAATTAAAATATAAGCAGACAATGCTCATGCACAACTTTCCTGCACCAAATCAGCAAGGAAAATATGTTTAATAATTCAACAATTTATCCTCTAGTCCTTTTACTAATTGTGTTTCCTTACACAAGTACTTTAAATGAAAAATTAATTGAAATTATTTGTAAGGTTATTTAGCAAAAACAAATGCAGAAACAGAAATGAGGGAATAGTAGCAATGCATTTTTTTTATGTCCATCTGACTGATGGACAAATAGTTCTGTCTCAAAAGATAGTTTAAAAGTTCTGATGTGGGCAATCTGACATTGATCATTTGGCAGACATACTGAGGAACTCATGAAATCCCTGCTGATTGTTGTGTGTCAATGCAAGTGTACACCAGTGATGAAACCTATGATCATTTTCTGAAAACTTAATTAACCAAAGTGTAGATTAACTGATTCATTCTACTTATTTTAAATATACAAAAATATGTAGACATTTTACAAACAGAAAAGGATTCAAAGGAATGCTCAAAATCAGAGCAGCAGAGGCCGAGATATCCTGACTATTTAAAAAAAATGCTTTGTTGAAGAAACCTTTTAAAGCGGTGGTTTTTCACCACTGAAGTCCTTGTGATAACATGCCTCAAGGACCTCCTCCAGGAGGGACACTGCTGGTCAATTGTGACTCCAACTGTACATGTAGAAAGACACATTTAAGTAATGTATCCTGGTAAATAGGTCTGGAATATAAACTAAGTACTCATTCACCTTTGTTGTAAGAAAATAGAAATGCCCAGTGTCGAGTTATGTTTCAAGAATATGTGCAGCTTCCCATTTGAAGGAAAATGATGCATTTTAACTGGATTCCACCCAATGAACAGTTTTTTCTCCTTTTATTTTGGCAGGTTCAGCAGTTTAGTTTGATAGTTCAGTTAGATAGTTCCATTGAGATTGAAAAAAAATATACATGCTATTGCAAATAAATAGGCAACAGAAAATGTTTAACATTAAGCATCAGCACCTCATTTCACTTAATTTATACATTTTTTCACATTAAATGCAAATAAAGTTAATGCCCACTGCTGTCATAACTCAAACCATCATAAGCCCATAACACCTAAAAGCCTCTGCAACTGTTGCACCATTCATAGTTTTATCATTCATTATTTCAAAATGAAATGTAAACCAGAATGTACTTCAAATGCAATTAACAAACAATCCACACTTTTTTTATCATCACCATTCACTGTGGTCCTACTTGACAAACATCATCAGATTCACAAATAGATTTACAAGCAATAGACAATAGATTATAGCAAATAGACAAACCATCTTGCACACGTGAACACTAAAGAGTTTAAATTATTGCTCCACATGTAAATGTGCTACCCACCCCTGTGACTTAAAGCTAGCGCAAAGCCAAACTTTTTTGGTAGCAGCTGTGATCGTTGCCAGGAAAAGTCTCTCTACATATTTAAAAGTTCAGCATCATACCTGCTGCTTCTGTTTTGTATATGTATCAGTCCTGCACAGTCTTACCGCAGATCAAAACTGTTAAGAATTTCTTGACCGTGTCTTCTCCTAGCGCGGTGTTTGTTAGCACGGTGTTCGTTTACTTCCGGACTCCCCATCTGTTCTTCAGCAGGTAGTAAGACAATCAGCCACCTGATGTCCCTGTGCAGGATAGTGGTTTGGAGGTTTGATGGCTTATTTTTGCTTTTAGGGCTTTTGTCACAGGAACACAGTAGTTTGGGAAGCTCCTGACGTTGACGTCACTCACGGCGCCTTTGTTGTCTAGATTGGTACTGATGACTCTGCCAAGCCTGAATTGTCCCCTCAGTGCATTTTGGTTGCCTAACCAGACTATGTCCCCACTAGTAGCATTTCTCTGTGCAGTGTGCCACTTGCTCCTTATGAACAAGTTGGGACCTGCAAGATGGCTCCAGCACCTCCAGAACTTGGTCACCTCTGACTGCTTTGCTCTGAGTCTTTTGTAGGGGTAAAGTCGAAGGTTTTGAAATCCCCGCTTTGAGATGCTTGTCCAAGTAGGAGAGTATTGGCTGTGACATTTTGAACACAGTCTTCCCGACTCTGTACCCTGGCGTCAATTGGGCGCTCATTTGCAAGGTTGGCTGCTATGTGAAGAGTGTGCTATCCACAAAGGATTATCTTATTTTATCAGCCTCAGCTGTACTTTATGTTTAGTGCTAATCAGAAGAGGTTTATTCCCCTTTTTTGTGGACATTGGTAGCCTACCAAAATCTGCCATTGAGGTAAATGCTACTTGAAGACTACAGTGCACATTGGACCAGGAGAGATGTCACAGAGCCACTGTGCAACCGGAACACAATGTAGCTGTGTTCAGTGGACAGTGCGTTTTTAGCGTTTAATGCACATATGACATAAGAGATCTGCACTTTTAATCAATATAGCCGTCTTCTGGCAGTGTAGCGTCCGTTTACTTTAAGTCTGTTTTCTTAAGTGTGTCACTTTTAATCCTTTAAGTGTCTTATGTGTGTATCTTATGTGATACTGTGCAGCGTATATTTTTCTGTATTTTATGTTGAAAGCTGGGAGCTGACGATGGCAGCTGAACATGGTAGAGCTTTCTCTAAATGATGCTCCCTGCCTGGGTGAGTTCTGTCCTGACCTGGACAACAATTGCCATCGCTCCAGGGTTACAGCACAATACATTCTGAGCTTCACTGCAATGTCTATTGTGCTTTTCCTTGTCTGTATGTGTATGTGCGTGTGCGTGTGTGTGTGCATAGTGCGTGTGCAAGTACGCATGCCTGTGATTGCTCTTTTTCACACCCTCTGCATGTGGATAAATCTGTTAAGTACAATCAATACACTGAAACTTAACTATCATTGCTGGAGCTTCTAGTCAGCACTTAGGAGAAAGGAGGGCTGGGGGCTATGCTGTTTGAGTACCACTAAACCACGCAATCTGTGTGTGTGTGTGTGTGTGTGTGAAGGGGATGTGCTGGTACTATGAGACCAGGCATTGTGCATTGTGTGGATAAAAACCCATACAGTGGTTGAAAACTGTGTTTGAAATATCCTTGGCATCTTATCAGATTATCCAAGACTGGGCTCAGTCCAGTTCACACTGATTGTTAGCTCAATAAACATTATAATACATCACAAGCCCATTATGAGCACATTAAAGGGATAAACTGAATAATTATTAGACCTCAAAAAATTGAATCTGTCAACAGACTTTGTCTGTAATCTGATGATCAGTTCGGTGATTGTAGTATTGTAAAATTAGTGTATTGATTTGAGATGGAAAGTTCACAAGAGTTTACAAAACAATCTCATCACAAGGTTCATTAGCAGCTGTTCTGGAGCGTTGGATCATATCACACAACCTTCCTCAGCACTCAGTGGGGGCTTTTCTTTGTGGCTGTCAGGATGCAATACCCACCCATGGTGCTTTGGTATGGGTTCTTGGTTTGTTAAATAGCCGCATAGTCTTAATACTGTTGTGTAATTATAAACAGAGTGGGATTTCTGGGATGTATTGTCATATTGTGGTGTTGACATATATGTCTTGAGCCAAATTTAAACTCCGGGCCCTCTGTAAAATTTAAATGTGCCCCATGCCATTCGTTTTAACTACACGGCTGGATAAAAGGTTCAATAAGAGGACATTCGTTAACATCTGAGCTTAGCAAAACAGGATCCAAAATGGAACCGGCTATTGAAACTCAACTCTAAGTGTGTCTGTCTTTGGGAAATGGAATGGCAGGCAGTGCGTACAATGGTGGAACTACAGGAAATTCATCAGATCACCAAATCATTAGGAATCATCCCAACAAAAACAACAACAAAATGCATTGTTTGTGACTGCCCTCTTGAACGACACATAGAACCATTCTGATTTGACTCGCCTTCAGCAGGCCTTTCAAAACTGTTACAAATCACTGGTGAAAAAGAATTCTTAATGATGTTTAAACATCATTTGGTTTGGGGAAAGTTCATGGTTTAGGTTAAAATAAGTACTTAGGTTTATCATGTATACAATGATAACCACGTGGTTCAGGAAATGGAACGACCATGGTCATGGTAAAAAGCAACCAACATTAACTACGTAGGAAGCGGGAAACGAACCGCTGTCTAAAGTCTGTAAACTAAGTCTAATAGTCCTATGTGGATTTTACTCTATAATCATGTTACCTGACTTTCTTCCTTGTCTGATGGACAAGTGTCATTTTGGCTTACTGCACAACGGTGAAAAATGACATTATTTAGCTTAAACAATATACACTCATTTTATACATATTCAAACATATTAGTTATCACCACATTCTCTTCAAAATTAACATATTTTATACGGTATATCCATCATGTCAACAATATTACCTGAATATAAATGTGAAGCAAGACTCTCCCTGGAGAAAAGAGAGAATATAAATGTTTCCTCCAAAAACACCTGCATCTTGTTTTTGGTCGACATCAAACGCACAAGTGTGTCAGCTGCCTTTAAGGAGAGTTGGAGAGCAGCTGCCAACTGAGCCACCAGCCTTCCCTGTGCCTGGCCTCCACAGATAACTCTGTTGTCAGCATGCTGTTACACTGTGTGGGTATTCAAATAAGACACTCAATCCCCCCCCCCAGTCACTGCCGCCTGTCTCTGATATGATGGAGATTGATTGACTCAACATTACCTATAGGACTAATTATTGTTGAATTGATTCTACAAAATTGTACTACTTATTTTCATATTATCAATGCTCTTGATTTATAATGTTTAATAAGGTTTTGTTCATAAAACAGTTCAGAAAATACACAACTCCCATCCCCACCACGTTACACCCGTCCTACTATTCAGATGATCTCAGACACTACAATCAAAATCTGACGTTATCCAGTAAGGCTCTGAGTTGGCTGTGCAATCATACATTCCTGGTAGATTAAACTTTTTAAAATCCTTTCTCAAAGTATTATAAACTGCTGCACAGAGTTGTAGCATCTCATAACATTCAAACCCATGGAACTATTACTTCCTGGACCATATTTTATGTTTACCTGTAACAACACGTCCTCCCCAACGCAGCTTTTTTTTTTTTTTTTTAAATGTAGGACTGTTACAAGTCAGAACGCCCGCCTAGGAAAAATTCCACCTATTTTGTCCAGTTTTGACTACTGCAGTTGAACCTGTGACAGACAAGCAGCATTCTTCATTATATGGAGGGCCTCTGGATAGGATGCACTGACTGTCAAGTCTCTATTGTTGAGGACCCTACATGGACGTAAGGACATAATTCACAGAATCTTGTTTGTAGTATGGGTTTAGCACGAGCTGTTAGGTCATGGGCTTGATGTGATACTATCCTCACGCTGTTCACGGTAAATGTTGACTCGCTCCCTTTAAGAGGACATAGTGTAACCATGATAATGGCAGCGCCATTTTTGTGTTAAAGCGGATGTTACACCAGAGTTTGAAAAAAGGCGTTTTTAGTGTGTGGGTGAATAAACGGCCACAGAGGTGTGCAGCCAAAAGAGAAGTACTGGTCTTGTTAATCTCAGTGACTCTAACACTTTGATATTTTACTGAAAAAAAATATCATAAACTGATTGATGAGTAGCTACAACAGAACATATGTTACTATACGATATAAGTTCATACTGGTGTAAAGTTGGATAAAATCACAGGATACCATACTGATAACTGTTACGGACCCAGTGGACTCAGGCGCAGACAACAGAGGTGAGATGTTGGTAGGTTTATTGTCAAAACAGGGGATGGGAATTGGGTGTTGGTGCTGCTGAGCATCGGGAGATGCTGGAAGGCAAGGTGGGGGAGTCTCGAAGTGAGGGTTGGAATTCAGGGCTCCAGGGGAGGCGAGAGACAGCAACAGAGACACGCGCTGGAGGCAGGACACACGAACCAGGGCTAGCAGTACTGTGGAAATAGAAAGACAGGTAAAATCAGACGAGTCTAAGTAAAAGATTCTCAAAATGTTCCGAGTTGGCTGAAAACGTAGACTGACAGCGCAGAGACTACAATCTAGCAGTGATGCAGCAGCAGAGTGGAGCCTTTGTAGTGATCCTGATTACCCAAACGTCTGCAGCTTGTGAAGTCTGCCCAGGAACCCCGCACCTGTCTCTTATCACTAAACGACACACACACACACACACACACACACATACCAGGAAAAGGAAACCCATTCAATGGTTAATTGCAGCCGAGGAGGGGCTGGGCTGAGCCGCTGGAGGAGTGGCCGGCTGCCCTGCAGGGACAGACGTGACAATAACAGAAAAATCACTAGTTAGGAATATTGAGGAGACATATTTAGAAAATATAATACTGATGTTAGAAATTATATAAGAATGTTAAAAGGGTAACTACACCCTCAAATTCTAAAAGAGGAGTGAGGGAGCAACGACTGTAGGAGGCGTGGCCTCGTGGCTACGTGGCCTGTGACACAGAGGATCAGGGACACGGAGCAGACTGATTACCAGCTATACGTCACTGTCCCTGCTACACTGAGCAGCGGTCAGTCAGACCAGCCATGAGAAGCTACTGTCAAACTATTTGTGTCTCTGCTGGAAAGACATAGAATCTTGCCTATTTTGTCATGGTTAGGTAGGGGCGAGAGAATTTGGCTGAACCAAACTTTCAAATCTAAGCAGACACATATGCAAAAATTTTGAGCAGAAAAAGCCGTTTTACACACAATATGTAAAATCATCTATATGAAAATCATATGCCAACAAGAAGCTATGCGAATAAGTGTACAGCTCAAACAACATAATTCAGTGTGGAGTTCCTCTTTAAGTATGTTAAGCGCACTTTAATCACTGCTATAGGGTTATAGGGTAATAGGAATATCATCAAGTTCATTTTTATCATATTTTTTTACATTTCAGTACTTGTCAAATGTCAAATTTCTATTAGCCAATTGTTATTTTTATTATTATTATTAATTCACTCCACCTTTTCAGCTATGCACATACCACACCACTGTAAACTAGAGGCCAAATAGTTAGTCATGCGGGCTTTGGTTTACTTATATGAACTGTATTTGTGTTCTTATATATTTTGTGTTTGTACATTTTATCTTAAAATAAATAAAAATGTAAACAAAGGAGAAAGCATAAATGATTTCTTAGTGAATATTATGTTAAAAATAATAACGGACCAGATATCGTCAATGTCTCCAGTTAGCAATAGTATGCTGTAGTGACTTTTTCCTGTTTTCAGATGGTGGAGATTTAGTTTGTGATGTGAGTACAGTCAGTTTTCAATACTCTCCAACCAGACTTCCTCTTCATTCCCCCTCTGGTGGCTACTCTCCTCTCCACTCTCCTGGCAGCGGTGGAGTGGAGCTTTGTGTAGCTTTTAGCCCGCAGGTTCAAGGCCAAAACACTCTGCAGAAGGAGGTTCTGATGGAGGATGGAGAGAAAGGAGAGGAGAGAGGCACTCACAGAAATACAAATGTCTGGCTGCTTGGCATTGAAAGGGAGCATCTTTTGTCTGTACTACACACCTGGTTCTCACCAACTGCACCTTACAAGAGAAGGCTCCTCTTCATATTTAATTAAACGATTGTAGTCATGGTTGTAAGACAATATTAGCATACATTATATATATGGCATCTCAACAAAAACAATTGATGCTGTCGTTTTTTCTTGGGGGGACAGTCTCAAATATCCAAGTCAATGTAATAGGTTGATACAGAAACATAATAAGATGAATAAACCCTTACATCTGCATGATTTACTGATTGGACTTTTTATCTATGTGTTAGTCCATCTCTCATTACTTTCTGACTTCCCTAGTCTGTCTGTGACTCTCAGCTCCAAGCCCATTGGTTCCTAATGAAGACATCAAAGAAAATAGTGCATTTGTTTCTGGACTATTTTCAGCTGTGGATTAAATCACATTTGGCGTTCTAGTGAGTATTTCTGGCAGCAGAACAGTGTATGTGATATTGAGTCAAAATAAACTACAGTGTGTGTGTTCATGGTAATGAAGGAACATGTCACCCAATGCAACAGTGTGGCTCATTGATGTGTTTTCAACAATGGAGCTCTATGGCACAGAGGAAGAAGAGATATCAGGCTTTGATACACACACAATTCTTGTTAGGATACATTCATTGTTGATTTGAGTCTGCACATGGGATTTGTTGACAAGAAGAAAAATATTTAATTATATCAGCCTTACTCTGAAAGAAAAAACTGTAATATTGAAATGTAAAAATACAAAATCCATTACAAGGTAAAGTCCTGAATTCAAAATTGTACTTAAGTAGAAGTACATAAGTTAATCAGCAAAAGGTATTGTACTTATGTATTAAGAGTACTCATGTCAATTATAGTATTAATAGTTTTATTATATAGTATATCATATTATTGGATTATTCTTACTGATGCGTTAGCGTGTGAGCAGCATTTAAAAGGTTGTAGCTAAGAGCTAATATTAAAGAGGTACTGCACACTTAAACATGTTTTTTGAGCTGTAAACTAAATGATCTGACTGTACTGTGACGAGAAACATCAATGCTGGTGTAATTATTGATATTTCTTACCAAATGTATAAAAATCAGCATTTCATGGGTTGAAAATGGCTCAACATGCAGAGGTCAATGCTGACATAGAGTCAACCGGTTGGGACCTGTCTCCGACCTGAAATTTATATTAAAAAAGACTCAGTGTCAGTCAGTCTCCCCCATAGAGACAGAGCGCATTTAAGTCCCACCCACAGCAGAGGGGAAAACAATTCAGGGTTCTAGCAGAATGTGAGGGTGGAGTTACACTTTAAGTTAGTTCATGTGTCATATTTTTTAAGCTTATCATATTTGTGATATGTCCAATCCTCATATGTGAAGTAACTATTAACTATAGCTGTCAAGTAAATTTAGTGGAGTTACTTTGCATATTTTGTTTTCATTAAAATAGGTTAAGTCAACTTTTTCATAATTCTAGTGCAGCAACTCTTTATTCTTAGTTTCAAGATACAGACACTATTTTCTTGAAGGTTTTTAAAAAGTTGATTTAAATTAAAAACAGGTTTAAGTATTCTTATTGTGCAAAGGGACAATGTGCACATGACTAATAATTTGGCCTCTAGTTTACAGTGGTGTGGTATTACAGTATGAGACAAATATGGCTAACTACTAGTCCGTCTTCCTTGCTAATTTGAGTTTTGTCTGCTCAACAGGATGTTGAGATAGCAGTTGGTGAAGAGTCTTCTCAGCAAGCTGCAATCTGCAATAAACCAGTAATAGCTAAATTTGGATTATTTGGACTTCCTGACTTGCCATGAGCTTATTCTGTTTGAATCGTTCTCTGAGCAAATAGGTCAGAGATTACAGAAGCACTCCAAAACCTTCATCATCTAGTCCAGTGTGAAATGAATGCCAGCAGGTTCTGGCCACCCAAAATTGCAATAGACAGAAAAACTGAAGAACTTGCTGGACACACATCTGCCAGACTCCTGCATTTCTAAATTCAACTTGTCTGTGACAGTGTGAGGGTTAGCCGAGTAGCCAGGCACATAAAAAGGGGTCACAGGCAAGGTTTAGCAGTCCATGTGAATTTATTTAGACAATAGTGGAGTCCCTTGCGGATATTTACCATGCTCAAAAGAAATGGTTGGACAAAAAAACCCAAAACAAAACAAAAATAAACTGTTTTCCCAAATTAGGAAAATACAAAAGAAATTTTTCAAGACAAAAACTGCACTTTGGCTATGCCACTAAAAGGGCCCAAGGCAGGAGCTGCTGTCTGTAGTTGTGTCTCTCTGTGAGCATCCAGTTAACAGTCGTCAAAAGTCGGATACCACATGCAGGTTACCAAACGGTTCAGGGGCATTTGGTTTCAATGGGCCGCCAGGTTCAGTAGTGGAGAATGATGGCATCCTATGCATTGGGTTTATGCTGCAGGGATCTTCTCACAGATTGGATATGTTGTGAAGAAGTTATTCAGTGCAAGGCCCTCTCTCCTTGGTCCACCCTGACTCAAACCACAAACTGATAAGGTAGAGGAAAATAACCTATGAAATCATTAATCCAAGCATCTCAACTTTAATGAAAGGCTTCAAATTAATATAATCATTTTATATAGAGTATAGTTTTGTTTATGGGCTGCAGACATGTAACCTGACACGTCAGATGGTTTGATACACAGAATCATCTGAGAAGTCGTCTTTGGAAACTGTTTGGAAAAGGGTAGGCACTTTCAATCTGTCTATCATGTTTATCACGGGCTAACTTCAACCAATCAGATAAACGAACAATATGAGGTAGTTGGAGAGGGCCGAAGAGGAAACACAAGCTAACCTTGCGAGGCCGCTGGATTCGCAAGAACATGAGATCACGCGCGTCAGGTTAGTTCTTTGCTCTCCTTTCAATTAAGAAATACTCTCTAGTTCTGATATAACTGATGCTACAGCAGCATCTACGCTAACCTCTTGGAACCGCCATTGTTGTTGTCAAACAAACAGTCTCACCTAAACCACGCCTGTAGCTGCCAGTAGTTCCTCACAGGACGCTGATTGGTCTGAACCACTGTGGTTCGGCCATAAGTGCATAACTTGAAGCCTGGCAAGATGGATTCTCGCGTGATCTTGCGAATCCAGCCACCTTGCAACGTAAACAGATATGATCTACACTGAAGAAATGGAGTATAGTATTTTAAACAATGACTACATTTACATGCACAAAATATGCCGTTTTTTGCCCTTAATCCGAAAAAGACAATATTCCTACTAAGCTGTTGACATGGCTATTGAAAATGAATATTCCACTAATATTCCCGTTTACATGCAGCCTCCCTCTTTAATTTGTTCAACCACCTTCTTGAAAAGGTCGGCACTGCGATATTTGAGCTTATCCAAAAACCTGTTGATTTCCAAGTCTTTCATAATGTTTAAAACTAGGTGTGTTTCTTCTTCCCACCAGAAATATGGGCTTTTCTTTTGTGCATGCATCTCTACCTCAGCCTTGCAAACTGTACATAACTGACTGTAAATAGGCAAGAGACCGTGTGTCACACACTGGGGTAAAAACCCCAACTGAGACACCGAATTCCGAATAAGCTGTATACATGTCCAAAGAATGCTCCTAAAACCTGAATAATATTGGCATATCCCACATGTCTTAATTAGAAAATGCTACATTCGTAATAAAGCCTAATTTGGAATATCCAAACAGAATATGCTGTTTACATGACCTGCATCAAATTCGGAATATTGTCATATTCGGAATCATAGTGGAAAATTTGTGTGCATGTATTGTGCATATAATATTGTCAATGGCAATATTGCTGGAGCTTACATTTAAGCTTTGCATGTTCAGTAAATAGCTTGTTGTATAATACTGACAGTAGTAGCATTTACTCATATGACACTTACAAGACTATTAATTCAAGGCTATTTGTTCAATATTTTGCATCATAAAAGTCTGTATCTAAAACAACCTGCAAACAGCTCCAAAAAACCTGGGCCACCTTGTGCGAGGATAACTGCCATTATTCCACCAATAATTATGAGTGAAAGATAAAAAAATAAAGTATGTCTTAGTAAATAATCCTTCCATATCTTAAGCAAAATGCAGACCTGGCTTTAGGTGATCCACTGTTCTTGTTTTAAATCAGAGCAAAACAGGTTAATGAATATCTTACCAGTCAAAAACTCTTTCTTAAGTGCTCCAGTACCAATGTATCAATGCCTGCCACCTTGAGAGTGCTGACAGGAGATGCAGCTTTTGCCCTCTTCCACTGGAGAATACCTCTATTTTGGAAGGTCTTCTCTGTTCTGCACACAATTTAAATTCTGTCGTGGTGTCAACTTGTTGTTCAAGGAGGCGCAATACATCTTTCATACTTAAGGAAGCAAACAGAGGATAGAGAAAATATAAGTTAGTCCCAAAATTTCATTCACAACTTCACAAAAAGTGTTCACTTTTAACACCTACCGATTCTTCGAAACCCAACATCTAGACTAAGTAAGAAACAACTAGTAGCTCAGTCTTCCAATATCCACAAGCGGCAACTGCTATCACAACTAGAGGTTGAAGAGGTACGACACGAATGCTACGGCAAGGGGGAGCCAGGACAGCAGGTCAGGGGGGAGAAATCATTATCATCCCCACCCGAGACTGGGTACCAAGCCCCAATAACAACAAGCCTAAACAATGCAGAGAGGCTGCCTAAGAAATATAACAAGCTGCCCATACCCGAGGCCCTGGAGACTGCCAAACAAAGACTCACAGCCCTGGCCACCCTCCTGAAGAGATACACCAGAGAAGTAGAAGCTAGGAGAATAAACAGAATGTTCTCCACTGAACCATCCAAAGTGGCAGGGTAATAATAATCTGACAGTAGACCCCCCAAGGCTGGAGACTGAGCAATAGTGGAAAAACATATGGGAGAAAGAGGCATCACATAACACCAATGCCCAGTGGCTAGCGGATCTGAGAGCAGATCACAGCAGCCTCCCTGAACAGGATCCAGTAACCATCACAGTGGCAGACGTCCAAGAAAGAGTCTCAAGTATGAAGAGCTGGACAGCACCAGGCCCTGACATGATCCGCACCTACTGGCTAAAGAAGCTGACTGCGCTCCATGAACGCCTGGCAGCACAAATGAACCAGCTGCTAATGGATGGGACCCACCCTGAGTGGTTAACTGAAGGCTGGACAATCCTGATCCTGAAGGATTCCCAGAAAGGAGCAATCCCATCCAACTACCAGCCGTTAACCTGTCTCTGCACAACGTGGAAGCTCCTGTCAGGCATCATAGCAGCTAAGATGACTAGGCACATGGCTCAGTACATGAGAGGGGCACAGAAAGGAATTGGTACAAACACCAGAGGTGCAAAGCACCAGCTCCTGGTAGGTAGAGCAGTCACTCAAGACTGTAAGACCAGGCACACCAATCTGTGCACCGCCTGGATTGACTACAAGAAAGCCTACGACTCGATGCCTCACACATGGATTCTGGATTGCTTGGAACTGTACAACATCAACAGGACTCTAAGAACCTTCATCAAGAACTCAATGGGGCTGTGGAAAACGACCCTAGAGGCCAATTGCACAAGTCACCATCAAGTGCGGCATATACCAAGGAGATGCTCTGTCCCCGCTGCTGTTCTGCATAGGTCTGAACCCTCTCAGCCAGATCATCACAAAGACTGGCTACGGATACAGGCTGTGGAATGGATCAACCATCAGCCACCTCCTCTACATGGATGACATCAAGCTGTATGCCAGGAGTGAGCGAGACATTGACTCACTGATCCACACCACCAGGATCTACAGCAACGACATTGGAATGTCATTCGGACTAGATAAGTGTGGTCGGATGGTATCCAAGAGAGGGAAGGTAGTCAGAACTGAAGGGATTAGACTACCAGAAGGCAACATAGCAGATGTTGAGGACAGCTACAAGTACCTTGGGATCCTGTAAGCAAATGGGAACCATGAAGAGGCCGCAAGAAGATCAATCACAACCAAATACCTCCTCCATAAAGTAAGGCAAGTCCTGAGAAGTCAGCTGAATGGGAAGAACAAGGTCCGAGCTATCAACACCTACGCCCTGCCCGTCATCAGATACCCCGCTGGCATAATAAGCTGGCCAAAAGAGGAGATAGAAGCCACCAATATAAAGACAAGGAAGCTCCTCACAATGCATGGAGGATTTCACCCCAAGTCCAGCACCCTGAGACTGTACACTAAGCTAAGGGAAGGAGGCTGAGGACTAGTGAGCATCAGAGCCACTATCCAGGATGGATCAACTAAGATCCATAAGTACATCAGGAAGACGGCCCAAAGTGATGAGTTGCTTAGTGAATACCTCAGGCAGCAAAAGCCCGAGGAGGGCGAAGAACAGGTGGAACCATCATGGGAGGACAAACCCCTGCACGGTATGTACCACCGGCAGATAGAAGAAGTGGCTGATGTGCTCTGAGCACAAGATCAATAGAGGCCGGGATCTACCACACCAGGCAGGACCCCAGGTGCAGACTGTGCAAAAGTGACCCTGAGACAATCCAGCACATAACAGCTGGGTGTAAGATGCTAGCAGGCAGGGTGTACATGGAGCGTCATAACCAAGTGGCTGGCATAGTGTACAGGAACATCTGTGCCAAGTATGAGCTGGAAGTCCCAAGGTCAAAATAGGACACACCTGCCAAGGTGGTCGAGAATGACCAAGCTAAGATCCTGTGGGACTTCAGATACAGACTGACAAACAGGTGATGGCGAACCAACCGGACATAGTAGTGGTGGACAAACAGCAGAAGAGGGCAGTAGTGATAGATGTAGCAATTCCAAGCGACGGCAACATCAGGAAGAAGGAACAC